>APFE030525599.1:0-51095 GCA_000404065.3 Pinus taeda
CAGAAACAAGAACTCGACAGCTACGAAATCGATCAATTTTGGAGTATCTTATCAAGTGGAAGAACTTATCCGTTGAAGATTCCACATGGGAGGATGAGAATTTTATACAGAAGTATCCACAACTACTCAAGCGTTGACGACAACACTTTTTTGAAGGAGAGGGGCATGTTGGGTCCCTATAATACTAGTGATTACCCCATTACTATTGTAGTTATACCCCTTATTAATATTGTTGTGCCCCTATTGTCACCATATTGTTATTACTGTGCCCCATAGAATCCCCCTATTGTTATTTTTGTGGCTTTATATTATTATTGTTTGGTCGGCTGGGTTATATTGTGACTCCTTAGACTCCTATATATAGAAATGAGGTTTTGTCATTTGAATCATCCAAGAATTGATCATTTATGTTATGTAAAGGAGGTTGCCCCCTTGAAGAAGCTGAATTCTAAGGCGTTGATCTATCTTTTCTATCTTTTCTTGCGCTGGTTTCATAACATTATAACCCAATATGAATGAGATAAGGTAAAAATATTTTACTCTCACTCTTAACCATAGATAAAATATTTTGATTTCCAAATTAAACATCATAATTTTATATCAACTTAGATATATAAAACAATTAAAAAAAACAACAACTTATATTTTTACTTTGAAGTGTGAAGCAAATAAATAATTCTTATAATTTTTAACATAAGTTAATAAATTATATATATCAATTTCATATATATGGAGAAAAGGGGCAGAGTTTGAGGGGAATTGGCTCATGATTGGGTTCCTTCTTCTAGCTAAATCGACATGCCACCATCCATGGAGTCTTTGGACCTTCAAATGGAGAACATCATGACAGTGTTGGAGGATATGAGACAACAACAACACGATGACCATGACGAAGTGATCACATTTATGATTGACCTGTAACCAAATCAGCGGGACATCCTCGACTGTTTGGCGTCAATGAGAAGGAGTCAAAGATGCACTAATAATCACCTAGATCAGGTGGAGGGATGTCTAGCTCACCCAGAGTTCCATGCTCATCGGGATCTTAGCCCTACGGACGCACTAGGTGTGGGACATGCACCAACTCTCTGTCATGTTCCTTGATTGTTGTTGGTTGTATTCTCATTCTCTATGTGTTTTGGGTCTTATGGTCTTTTTGCTATTGGTTACCATGTAAAGATTGGCAATTTGTTCTTAGCTCTTGCTTTGCTCTCTCAACAAACAAATTTGGTCGGAGTGAGACCAAGAGAGAAAAGAATTTGATAATTATATATATTATAAGTAGTATATATATAATAATATATATGTATAGAGAAGAAGAGAGAGAGGGGGGGAGAGATAGAGAGAGATATAATAAAATATTGAAATTGAAAATAAAAAAACTGCAATTACTTCTCAATAAAAGAAAGAAATGTGTAATTTATTTAATTCTTAATATAAAATTGATATGTCACATTTTAAAAATATCATAATAATAAAAAAATGCAATGTAAAACATAGATAAAATATTTCAATATACATGTTAACTAATATCAATATGGAGAAAAAATGTTAAATATAATAAAATATTGAAATTGAAAATAAAAAAACTGCAATTACTTCTCAATAAAAGAAAGAAATGTGTAATTTATTTAATTCTTAATATAAAATTGATATGTCACATTTTAAAAATATCATAATAATAAAAAAATGCAATGTAAAACATAGATAAAATATTTCAATATACATGTTAACTAATATCAATATGGAGAAAAAATGTTAAATATAATAAAATATTGAAATTGAAAATAAAAAAACTTCAATTACTTCTCAATAAAAGAAAGAAATGTGTAATTTATTTAATTCTTAATATAAAATTGATATGTCACATTTTAAAAATATCATAATAATAAAAAAATGCAATGTAAAACATAGATAAAATATTTCAATATACATGTTAACTAATATCAATATGGAGAAAAAATGTTAAATATAATAAAATATTGAAATTGAAAATAAAAAAACTTCAATTACTTCTCAATAAAAGAAAGAAATGTGTAATTTATTTAATTCTTAATATAATTGATTATCCAAACATTTCTAAAAATATTATAAAAAAAATAAGAAAATGCAATGTAGGAAATAAATAAATATTCAATACTTATTTATTTTTATATTAGTTAAAATATTTTGGTATCAACTTCAAAAAAAAAAAAAGTGTATATATAAAGGTATATATATTACATAAAGCAATGAAAAAAATAATTTCTTATAGTTAAAACATTTCAAGAAATTTGGTTATTATTCATTTTAGGTCTTTTTTTGGTTTAAAATTTATCCAAAAATTGCTGAAATTGTAAGTTTTAATAGGTAGTCTACACAATTTAAGAGTTCAAGTGGATTTTTGAAGGATTTTAGTTTTTTTTGTCACTCTAAAATTTAGCAAAAATATATTGGAATTGCAAGTTTTAACTATGTAGTCTACACAATTTAAGTGTCCAAAGGAATTTTCAAGACATTGAATCCATATATACATTATTAATGATTACTTCAAGACCTACTCTATACCACAGTATGAGGGAGATGTTATCACATAAAGTTACATTTAAAAATAATAATAACAAAAAAACATGAAATTACATATAAAAATAATAATAGCAACAAAAAAAATCAATGTCGACCATAACTAAAATACTTCAATTTCCATTTTATTTTACATCAAGAGATAAAATAATTAATAAGATAATATATATATATATATAATATATATATAATATATATATATATATATATATATATATATACTATATATATATATATATATATATATATATATATATATGTATGAAGGAGGGGATTATGTAACACGCAATATGGAGTTCCACATATTGGCAATGTAGAATTAATAGTCCATATTATATGATATAATAATTCAATTCCATATTTAGTTGACAGCAAATATTAATAACAAACCATATATTAATGAAACAAAAATTAGTGTCAACTAGAAATAAATATTTCAGATATCCACACACATAATTTAATATAAAATTTAATATTAGAAAAAAATAATGTAATTATATATATATATATATATATATAATATATTATATATATATATATATATATATATATATATTATAAATGAGTGGAAATAAAAAATTCCTATATTTCAATACATTTTATTAGTGTTTTGCTCAAAAAGAGCATAAAGTCATCTTAATTCTAAATCTACCAAGAGTTTGAGGGATTCGCACTCAAAAAAAAGTTTACATCTTAAGAGATTAGATTCCTCTCGATACTTGGTATATCTAAAATTAAAATACATCTATGATAGTTATATATCATCTCAACCATATATCTATGTGAAAAAATCAAATCTTTAAATGCATAGAATGTAAAACTAAAAAAAATCTCTGCAAGAAATGTGATCCTTTTAGTGTTTAATAAATCTACTATTAAAATGAATCTATATTAATTATTCGGGTGGAATAACATTTAAAAAAAAAAACTTACTCCATATTAATGGTGTATTTAAGCCCAAATAAATTATCAATATAACTAAACGTGGTAATCATAGTTAATCAGTTTTTGTCACCTTCATAGAATAAGTGTTCAATGCGAGGTATAATATTATAATAAACAATTTAACGTGGTAACCATCTCTAATCCGTTTTTGTCCATCTTCATAAAATAGGTCTTCAATGCGAGGTATAATATTAAAATATTACAAAACAAATGGTTTATTGATTCGTGAATATTTATTAAGAATATTGATTCGTAAAGGTTTATTAATATTATTATTGTTTTTTTTTTTTTAATTAATGGTATTGTGATGGTCAGTGAGTTATTTATCAATATAATTATTAAAAATTATAGCCATTTGATTTTTTTACATTTTTAATGAAGGTTGATTAGAAATTTAAATTTTTAAATATAAATATTTTGAATAAAATAGAAGAAAATTTCTATCTTTAAGGCTTATTGTTTTAAAGTCGAAATGAGAATTCTTTTGACCGTAGAAAATTGTAATATCTTTAAAATGACACTAGAGAGGTTCTTCGAGAAGGAGAAAACTACAATTCATGGCCTTCATAGCCATGAATTAACACATTTAATTTAATGCGCACTTGCAAAGTGCAAAAGAGCAAAAATTAAGAAGTCTTAAACAAATTGTTTTCTGATTAATGCTTGGTTTGACGAGGAATGCAAAAAAGCAAGGAGAATGTGGAAAGAGTCAAACAAGGATAACATAAAGCTCAAAACTTACAAGCAGTTATTAAGCAAGAAAAAGGTCGATTTCACAGTTTCAAGGAGGAAAGAACTAATCTTCCTTGGGAAAAATAATCCCAAATTATTTTGGAAGGAGCTCCAACTGAAAAAGATACAAATTGGAAATAATATTACAACTTCTAAATGGTTCGACTTTGCAAGACAACTCTATGAGCAGGTTCCCAAGGTTGGTCCTCCCCCCTTGGTCAACACTGATACTGAACGCTTCACAATACAAAAGGTAGAGATGGGTATCAAGAAGTTGAATGTTGGAAAAGCAAAAGACTTAGCTGAACTCCAAGCAGAATATCTAAAGTGGGGCTCAAAGATTCTTACACCTCACATTACAAAAATATTCAACAACTTCATACAACAAGGGCTCCCCACAAATTGGACAACTAGTTTGGCAATACCTCTTTTCAAGAGCAACGACGTCAATAATCCCTCCAATTATAGGATCATCATGATAAACCCTTTGTTTACAAAGCTATTTGGAAGCATGCTAGAAAACAAAATTAGCAAGGGGGCAGAAGAAAGAGATAAGCGTGCTAAAGGGAAAGTAGGTTTTAGACGTAAACATTCCATAGTTGATCATTGTATAACTTTAAGGCACATCATTGAAAAAGTTTGGGAGAAAAAGGAAGAAGTCTTTTGTTGCTTTGTTGATTTCAGAAAAGTGTTTGACTCGGTTCCTAGGGATAAGCTTTGGCATAGAATGGAGGAACTTGGGGTTCCTAAACATTTGAGAGCAGTTGTGCATAGGCTTTATGAAGAGGTGAAAGTCAAAATTAGAACTTCACCAGGCATTTCTAAAAGTTTTAGAAGTGATATCAGGGTCAAGCAAGGTTGCCCACCGTCTCCTACCCTTTTTGGTTTATATATCGACAAGCTTGAGGAGTGGTTAAATTCCCAAGGGGGTGATGGTATCTATTTGGGCAAGTTTGTTATAAGGCTTCTTTTGTAATGCCCCAGATGAACCTTAATTATGAATTGCCTAAATCGGCTCTTGGTTTGCAAGAGCACTTACTATCCCTTGAGCATTTTTGTAGAAGTGTGGGGATGCAAGTCAATATCAACAAAATGAAAGTAGCGGCCTTCTCTAAGAAAAGAAAACATAACCAACATAAGTTCTACTTTGAAGGCAACATTCTGGAAGAAGTTGCGGATTACAAATACCTCGGAATTGACTTAAAAAAAAATCTAAGTTGGAATGGTTATAGAAAGAAAAGAACTTTGGGGGGTTGGAAAGCACTTTATGTTTTTCAAAATATGTGTAGAGAGGCAGAGTTATGGGACTGGAAAACCACCCAAACTCTTTTTGGGCTTCTAGTGATTCCGATGATTCTCTATGGTTGTGAACTATGAGCCAACAGTACATCCGACATGCAGTGGAGAAAAATTGAGAAAATTCAAAAGTGTTTGATTACAAACAAATTTAAGATTAAAAGTGCAATTCCTTATGATAACTTGTTGAATGAAACAGGAACTGCTCCTATTGAAGCAATTGCTATGGTGCTATTCATAAGATATTTTTAAAAAAATTGATCAAATGGAAGAGGGTAGATGACCTACGGTTGTCATTAATGATAGATTGTGCAAGAGCAAAAAAACTTGGATGTAGTAAAATAACAAATGGTTTAGTAAATGGGGTATTTTCTTGAACGCGTGTCCCATAAACAACAAAGAGGTAAAAGCTTTTGTTATGGAAAAGTTCCAGAAGCGCACCTCAGGTAAGGAGCTAAGAAGAAAGAAAAATTACTATATTGAAGTGTTTAATCCCACGCATAGTCATCAACCAAAAGCATACATGGAGGCCAATATCTCCTGGAGAGCCAAAATTCTTATTGCTCAGCTAAGGACTAATTTCCATCAACTATGTTGTAAAACAGGGTGTTGGAAAAGACCAAAGGAAACGTGGGAGGAAAGAGTATGCATTTTTTGTTCTTCCAGAAAAGTGGAAACAAAAAACATTTCATTTTAGAATGTGAAGCCTTCAAATACATTTAAACCAAGGGAAAGTTAATGCAAATATGCTAGTAGCTAAGCTTCTTAGGATAATC
Organism: Pinus taeda; assembly: GCA_000404065.3. NCBI lineage: Eukaryota > Viridiplantae > Streptophyta > Pinopsida > Pinales > Pinaceae > Pinus > Pinus taeda. The sequence goes on from APFE030525599.1 coordinate 6,312, forward strand.
TATTTAGTGAGGGGTTTGTCGAAAAGCTTGGAGCATTTATTTTGAAGCTTCACAGAAAAAGGACCGAATACATCAAGCAGATGAAGAAGCAATCTGTCCCATAGGTTATCTTTGGCCTCGTGGACGTTAAAATAATTTCTTTCTTTCTTTCTTTCAATTTAATGAAATGAGTTCTCCATCAAGAGAAGTGTGGTGTGAATATTTGATGAGCTTTCCTCAATCCTCATAGAATATGTCACCCATATTGGGTTTAGGAAGATATGTTGCACACATTATATATAATATATATATATATTTTGACGATTATAATATACTTTGTCGCAGGCATGGTAAAATAAGCATTCAGTTTTTCTTTGACTCGGTAAATTGTTTAATCCTTTGACCAATAAATTTATGACGATTATTTATAGTATTAATATTAGGAATTCAATTTTTTATTTTATTTTTATTTGGAAATTTTTTATTTGTAAGGTGATTGGTTGAGGTCTTAATTATGGTTGTTAGTAACTTCCATTTTCCTAGTTGTTACTAATTTTTTTGTTTTTTATTTTTTATTTCTCTTTTTATTTCTTTTCTATTATTTCACTTTAATGAATTATAATTTTCACCATATTTTCAATTTATTTGACTTATTATTATATTAAACACATTTTTAAAAAATTAATTATAGACAATTATATATATATATATATATAACACACACAGCACCATCACACACTCACACATATATATAATATTAGTTAATCATATTTTTTAATTTTTGGTGATGGCATTCAACAATATAATATTTTATAATTATTTTATTTTTTGTTTCATTAAGCTATATTTAAACTAAGTGGCAGGTACTAGCTACTATGTAGCCCTTGTTTTTATTGTGATTGGTAAGTTAATTTATAGAGTATTATTAAAAAGTAATACGAGTTTTAAAATATTATTGTTTATCGAAGGAGAATGTTATTTAAAAAGGGATTTTTAAACTATAAAATATTTTAAATAGATAGAAGAGGGATCCTCGCTTATATTTAAGGTTTATTACTTTTTGTAAGTTTGACAAGAACCTTATTTCATATTAATAGTATGTTTTTATCCAATTTATTCTATGAGTGGGAATGTGCTCTTGGTATGATAAAGCCAAGTAGGAATATTTGATCACTTTTCCTCAGTCCTCATAGAATATGTCATTCATGCAAGGTATAAGGAAGATGTATTACATAATATACTTTTGTTATTTGTTTTTCATAAGGAGATTCCAATGAGTAATTTAATAGTGATCCCCTTCAAGATGTGGAATCTAATAATAAAATTCATAATACCTTTGGATGAGAGTATCTATCTAAATGATCAAGTTGTCGCTCAACGATATCGTCAATCTTGGAAGATTCAAGAAATATTACATCTATTAAAAGGAATTTTTTGTTTACCTCATTGTAAAGACAATATGCCTTGGCAGTATATGAATACCCTAAGAAGATGCACTTATGACTCCTAGCATCAATATTGCTCCATTGTTCCTTGGGAATCAAGGCATAGCAAGTGGAACCCAAGACATTGAGATGCCCCACCGATGGAATGAGGCCATAACACATTTATAAATAGTCACATTTCTAAGAGCATGAGATGGAAATTTGTTTTTCACATATATTGTACATGGAACCTACATTTTTGAAAAATATCACGGAGCGAACCATATTCAAAATGATCATGTTCATTCTTTCAACGACATCATTTCGTTGAGAATTGTATGGAATAGTGGTTTGATGTTAAATCCCATGTTGGTAAAGATGGTTTTCAAATTCATTAGAAGTGTATTCTTTTTCATTATCAATATAAAGGGAACCAATATGTGATTGTGCATCATTTTCCAATCCATAGTAAAAGTTTCAAAAGCTTGTGATTTGTTTTCCAACAAGTATACCTAACACATCTCGATGTAATCATCAATAAAGCTCATCATATATTTATTTAAATTTGCAAAAGGAACATGCATATGGACACAAAAATTAGAATGATTCAATACAAGTTTTCTACATGCTCTGGAAGTAGAATCATGAAATGGTTATTTGTTATGATTTCCTAGGATATAGGCATCACATTGCTTCAGTTTCATAGGAATAGTTGGAAAACCAAAAATACCATTCCTTTCCAATAAATAGAGATTTTCATAACTAACATGTCCAAATAGTGCATGTCATAGAAGGCTAGATGGCAATGTACCTTCATCATGTTGAGAGAGATACACATAGTTTCATGCATCAGTAGAGGTTCCTTTCAACTTAATAGTCTTTTCTCCTCTAATCCAATCATGACAACCACGTTGTTAAGTGCCTTTCTTATTTCCACTTTACCATTGAAGACATGAATAGAGCGACCTTGCTGGTGAATGTGTATAAGGGATAACAAATTTCTTCACAACTTTGAACATGCAAGAGAAAATTAAGGAGTCCAAGTAGTTTAAACCTAATGGTTCCAAGTCTTGAGGGCTTGAGACTTGATTTATCTGGAAAATATATCTTTCCATCTACATTGTCACTGAGATCTTCAAAATAATTTTGAAATGTCATATGGCAGGTTGCACCTATATCAAGTATCCATGAATCTCTCCAAGAAGGAAATGAAGTATGAAACAAATATTCAGTTACTGCAATATTTGAGAGTGAAGTTTTCTGTATTTTGAATTCATGTTGTCGATCAAGTGCTTTTGGAAGTCAATGTGTAGCATGCGGGAAACGTATAATATTGTAATGGGAAACAATGTAATGAAAATATTTAGATGCTTTCCCTCTTACTGGATCTGGTGTTTTACCTTTGTCTTCTTTTTGGTTTTGTTTATCCTCTCCCAGGGGATTTTGAATGTGGATGCATCATGTCCATCTTTGTTGCATCAATTGTAGTAAGTATTTAGTCTTTCCCCATGATGATGTTTACCCCACCACCTCTAAAATTCTTTCTTTCGTGTCATCTCTTACTGCCACTTCCTTTAGGAAAACATGACTAATTCTTCCTGCAAGGCACATTATTTCATCATGGGATTAAGTGACTATCTTCCTCTTTTGGAAATATTTCTCTCATTCCACAATTTTCTCCACTAGAGTGTCAAGAGTAATGGAATTGAGTTGGTCATTGGCTTGCAAGGATTTTAAATAATGAGAATATGAAGGGTAGAGGGCCTTGGCAAAGGTTGTGAGAGGAATGTCTATATTTACTCTTTTAATAACTATGTCATGCATGATGGCTCTGATTTTAGAGGCTAGAACCAAGGGATCATCATCTTTCGACTCAAGGTTGAAGGATTTGACCACTAGTTGAATAAGCTCAAACTCAAAGTGTGATTCATATAGTTCTTTCAACTTTTTTAATGGAAACTAAATGACAACTCACCTCTTGACTTACAAAAATAGTAATCAAGGCGTAAGATTTGTTATCCTTGTTTTCCCAAATGACTAGCTCCTTATATGATTTGGGCTTGGTGGGTGTATCTCCCTCCTCTCCTTCACAAATTCCTCTCCATAAGTCATTAAAAATGAGGGTGCATTTGATCTTTCTATACCATTCTAGGTAGTTCTAGTTTCCAGTTAACACCGCAATAACAATGGAGACGAGAGAATTCATTTTCAGATATTGTTCTAATAACTTGCACCTCAATCCCTTATCAAATCCAAAAACCCTTGATCTTCATGCTCGTAAAACCTCCTCAAAGGGTTGAGGTTAAACTATGGAAGCATGTGCAAAGTGGCTAGAAAATAACTAATTAGATGTATCAAATTTTGGATAGTAAGGTATAGATAAATAGTTACTGGCAAAACTTCTTGGCCTCTACTATGAATATAGCCCCCATTCCTTGTTTCAGGCCCAACTTGATGTTTACATTATCAGATAATAATTGTTTTTACATAAACCAAAACATAAAACTTGCTTACACTCTCTCATGGTAGGTATTCGCCAAAGGAATGGAAGTTTGACTCATTCGACTCTTCTTGCATTGCTAATTTTAGAACTAGGGAAATAAAAACACAATGGTGTGTCTAGTAATTTAGAAACTTATGAAGATTCTTGATCTTCTTGAACCTGATTTTGTTGTGAGAGAGGAATAACAACTGTTTGATTAGAAGAAGTATCCATACTATTGATATCTTCAGTAATTGTCATAGTATTATCATTAGGTTGTTGGTCATCTATCAATAAAGGAGTGGGAACTTGCTGATCATTACTAGGTCTCTGAAGAATTTGTAATGGTGGATTTCTTTTATACTAACCTTGATTTTGATTTTGGGGTTTAGTAACTGTTCGTTGAATTGTCCTAGGTTGAGTCTCAATCTTGGAAATTCTATTAGATAGATTTCTAAGAAGAGAAGTTATTTCATCTATTTTAGAATCTTCTGTTTTAGTCTTAGAGGAACTAGAGGCCTCTTGAATCAATTTGAGTTTTCTTTGAGCCTTTTCCTCTTTATCTTTCAAAGAAGTTGAGGCAGCCCTATTTGCTTCTACCTCTATAGCATTTGTCTGCATATCTTCAAGAGTTCTTGAAGTTATCTCTCTTAGCATTACAACAAAATCATCGTCAAAGGCTTTAGAAAACCTAGACTTAGCTGCTGCTACAGGGGGTTTACAATCAGGGGGCATTTTATGATAAAGTTTAATGAATCTTTTGATAAAATCTGATACAGGTTCACCAAAATTTCTTTTAAGTTCATCAAACTCAGTCAGAGAGTAAAGAGGATATTTCTTCACACCCCACTGATTTTTAATATGTTTGTAAGTTCTTCCCAATTTCCAATGGAATTTGCAGGTATTTGCCTAAACCAAATTCCCACATTTCCTTCAAGTGACTGTACAAACAATCTCATGTAAACATTTTCCTGTTTGATATTCATGTTGTATGCAAAGTCTAAGAAAGCTTGAAGATGGTCCTCAACTGATGGACTAGTTTCTCCATTATACTTGGGAAGCTATTTTAAGTATCCAACTGGGAATGCATCGAGGTTAGTAGGTAAGACTAAAACTGCATATCTAGCCTGTACAATAGGTCGGAAAGCCATAGTGGGAGGTGGTGTAGGAGGTGTTTGTATGGATGAATAAGTTGAAGAAGATGAAGGAGAAGTAGAAGAAGCTGATTGAGCGAGTAAAGAACTAATTGGAGGTGAAGGAGGAGGAGGGTATCTCCTGAATGATTTTAAAGGAGTCTTAAGAACTAACTTTTGGACCTGTGGATGAATACCTTCTTTTGTTTCAAAGAGAGGATTTGAATATACAGAGAAGGTGTCTTCAGGTTGTTCAGAAGTAGAAGCTTTAGGTCGTTCAGAAGTGGAAGGAAATGAATAAGTGGTAGGGGATATGAAATCTGTGGGTTTATATTCTGGTAAATTAACACCCAAATCAAACTCAGTTTTAGGTGATCCTGGTGGTAGTGAGCGTTCTGGATGATATTCAAATGAATGAATAAGGAAAGCTGATTTAAAATCAACTCCCCTATCTAAAAGTTCAGCAACCCTAGGTGATAAGTGGGAGTAATCTGGATTGGATGGAATATTACTATAAGGATCAAATGATACTAAATCTTCAGACTGTAAGACTGAAGAGGAAGAATAAGATGGTTGATGTCCCCTTTGAGAACTGGCTTTTCTCATAAATTTTCAGGATCCGACAGAGGATTAACTAAGTTAGCCTCTGAACGAGATTTGGTGTGCTTAAAAGGTTCCAGTTTGGGAGAGTGGAGTCGCCAGGTGAAGGATTTTAACCTTTCCAGACCTGTAATCACCTTAAAGGAATAGAATGAATATCGTTCTTCGAGGAAAACTTAATGAAATTTGAATCCCTGACAATGATGCCAGTTTAATGTTGTATCTCTGAGATAATAATGGTCAACTATTATGCCAGAGCATCTAAGATAACTGTTTTGGGGGGTTTTGTTTTAATTTGGAGGACCAATGGATGAAAAAGATGTAGAACTGATATGTCTAACCTTTTGAATAATATTAATATCTCAGCAGAGGGCTACTATAAATATTTACACAGTGATATAACTTGTATGATGGTGAGAAGAAACAAAAAAACAGTATGAGTATCACAGTTTTCAAATTGAAAAATTAAATAGCCACAAGTATGAAAACCTTTAAAATATGTTTAAGGATTTAAGAAAATATGCTTAAGCTGACAAAAGAAGTTGATGATTTATTAATTTAGAGGGAATTAATTAAACAAATAGTCCATTAATGCATTCCCTTTATAGATTATCACTTCAGAAGTTTATAGGAATAGATTGAAATCCAATTTTTCCTACCTAATTATCTCTATAAGACATAAGTATATGAAGAAAAACATAATGAGAAACACTAGAAAAAACTTACAGGAAACACAAACTGTATAAAACAGAATTCTGAATCCTTTGCTTTGCATTAATGATCCAGAAAAATTAAGTACATCAAATGTCTAGAAATGCTTCTTCAAGGGTGCAACCCTTAATAACTTGCGAAGAGAGTTATTTATACAACAGTAGAACGAGAAAATATCCTAAACTGCTTTTATAAAAGTGGATTATTACAAAATCAAAATAAAAACTGCTTGTTGATCTGTCACTATTTTGGTGTTGGGTTGTTGATGGCTATTGCTGAAAAAGTTGAAATGGTTGAAGTTGGCTTACTGTCCCTTGAAAAGCTGAATGTTGTTCGGTTATTCCTTAATCAAGTAAATCTGTCAATTCTTCCCAACATTCTTATCTGGGATAGAAATCTTGGTTACCCTCCTGTAGATTTCATCCATCTCTGTATATTTAGTAAAAGTAGATTTTACTAAAAATATATGTTTAATTTCATCCAGGATGAAAAAAGTATCCCTGAGTGTGTTTGCTATGAGTGTTGGTGTTGATGACCCTCTGATATTTGAAACTGAAGCTGCATGGGTTCCCACCTTTGTTAACTTCTTAACATAATCCTCGATTGGCATTAATTTATCATTAATAACCATCATAGAGGTAAGCCCTTGCTGAGCAAGGGTCCTATCCTATTGAAAAACCTCTGAATTATTGAGTTGACATTACTGCACTTTTCTTATAGCTGGAGGGTGAGATTTTTCTTGGTGATAATCTTCTTTACCTCAAATATCGTTGCAGTTATGTTACTTTTTCTTAATTCCTCAAGCTCACAGTCATCCTTCGAATTTATGAATTTGATTATATTAGAGGTAGTCTCTGGCATATCCTCCAGCTACTTAGTTATGGTTTCCACTGCTTCCTGAGCCCTCTCTAAGAGATATTTCTGATTAAAGACTATCTTGATGTAGGGCCAAATCTCCTTGATTGCTTCTATGATTTCTTCCCATAGAATTTCTTTTGTTGAACCCAATTTGTTTCTTAAGAAGGACTCTTTGAGTTCTCTCTGTAATACTTCCACCTGGCCTTTCAGTTTGTTTGTTTTAGTTACATGTGAATTGTCTGCTAAGGACTTCAGAAGCTGTAATTGTTTGAGTTCATCCTTTAGCTTATTAATTTCTCCTGTCAGGATAGACAAGTTCTGAACAACTTCAGTAAGTTGTTCAACTCCTTTTGTTGTACCTGTTGTTGATGTAGAATCCCTTGTGACAGGAATTGCTGCAAGAGAGACTACATCCATTGAAGTTTGAGTCTTCTTAACAGCTTCCTCCGTTTCCTTGACCAATTTCTCCATCTGATCCTCCATTTGTTTAGTTTGCAAATTTTGCTCTATGATGAGCTTCATCATATCAGACTTTTGAGTCTCTGTCTCTTCGATTTCTTTGGCCATTGGATCCTCAGAGGCCGGCAATTTCAACTGCTTCTTTAATGTTGCAACTTCAGTGTTCTTTTTCTTAATGAGCTCCTCTGCAGTGTTTATGTTTGAGGGATCATATCCCATCTTTGGCACTAGATTTTCCAAGGATTGAATCTTGGTATCCTTTGCTATTAAGGAGACCTTCTCCAACTTTAGCTATGACTGAGTGTTGGCCAATGTAACCTGCATTTTTGACAAAATCATAGCAATGTTTGTCAAGGTTGAAGCAATCATCTGCCCAGTTTGTTTGTGCATCTCAATTTGGTCAATTGGATGCACATCCTTGACATTGAACTCAAAATAAGTGTGTTTTTGATATTGTGCAGCAGTCCTAGGTTGAGGAACTTGAGCCTGCAAGAAAGCCATCTGCATCTTTCCCTTCTCAAAATTGAAGACTGAAAGAAGCCTGGCTTGAGAGCTGGAAGAATGCTTCCAGAACTGGGTGTACGTATTCAATTTCAATTTTTCATTCTTTCTTTTGATTTCACTGAAGACATGGAAAATGTCTTCCTCCTTATTCTCTGGAATGTCTCTATTAATTTGAACTATTTGTTGTTCATGATAAGTAGTGGAATGAGTTGGAGATTGTGTAAATTGTCCACCAGATTGTGCATCAATAGTCATAGAGATCCTTGGTCTCTTTTTCATGCAAAAAAACTTAAATCCCTGGCTTGTTGCCTCTGTTGTAGGTGAGGATTGTTCTTCCCTCCCTCTCTTGGTTGTCTTTTCCTGTGCAAGTGGAGTTTGCACATTCGATGCAGAAACTGCCTGCTCCTCGGCCTCTTGGAGGGTGTTCTCTGTCCATTCCAACAGATTTTTATATTGTTCTATCTCAGGCCTGGTTGTATGATGATATGGTGTAAATTTATTTTCCACCCTGAGTTTGGAGATGATTCCCAATGGGTCATATGACCAAGTGAAACTAAGAGCAAACTTCATCTCCTTTAACAATTTGTCTGCTTCCTCCCCTGCTACCCCGGTATTACAAATGAATGGACCAACTTGAGCTTTGAGCTTGAATTGTGACTTCTTCTTGGTAAACATAAAGTGCACTTCATTTGCATTTAACTTTTGCCTTAAGTACTCCAGTGCAAAGATTCTAACAAGGAGGTACTTTGGTAGTTTGTACAGTGGAAGCTCACAACCATAAACCCTGATTTCTGTGTAGTTTTGGTAACAATACCAATCCCCTATTGCAGCTTGATCTATGAACTATAATTCTTTGACAATCTCCTCACTGATCCTTGGTACTGGAGTGATGCTCATAAGGTTGATAGTTGGATGAATAAACAGTTCTATGAATTGCTTATATGTGAACTCTTCTTTCTCCTTCATCCCCATTGAGGTCCAGAACATCACTGATTGTTGTTTTCCTTCTTCATCAAGCTTCTATAAAGAAAATGGGAATTTGTCTCCCTGAAAATATATACAAAAAGATAAACAAGTACTGAAGCATACTTGAATACTTCTTCAGTATTAAATTTGACAAATTGTTCATGTATGGCTTGAGCTATGAAATGATTGAAATCATAAATAACATTAGGCTTAGAATCAGCAGAAAACATGGATAGGTGATCCAGGATGTTTTCACTTATAGATGTATAGAAAAGAATCACATGTAAAATTGCAGCTTAACACAAAAATGTGCACATAAGAAAAGAAGAAGTAAACAAATAAAAGGCACAAAAGAAGACAGCGAGGCTTTATAACGGACTTCGTCCAATTCGGACTACGTCTCCGGGCCTAGCTCAACAATGGGGAGGCCTTTCTTATTAAATGGCATGAAAGAAAAGAGAATTACAATCATCAATTGTCCACAAGAGGCTTATACCTCCAATCTGCATGATGGCCTGTGAAATGGATGCCTAAGATGGAGACGCACGTAGCACCAATGCATCCGTAGCAATAAAAGGGGCTGGAGTCATGTAAAAATTGTCCAAACAGACAAGTATGCACTCTCGGCCTCCTGCCAACGAAACATCGTTCTGCCAAATGCCTCCTCCGCTCTTTCCAATTATCATGGTTTTATAATGGATTATTTGGACAGAATCCCATTCAAATTGGGGCTTGTCTGGCTCATAATGGAGGTCGGTATTGGGGAATGATCTGCGGGTGTAACTGCCTCTTTAAATGGCCTTTTTATCATTGAGGCAATACGGCCTTAAAAATCCCGAAAACACTGAAAATCCACCCCAAAACCAATTACCCGAACTTCAAAAATCATTAAATCGGGCGCATTTTCCGTATCAGGTCCGAGCTGAGGTCGCAAATCGACATATCGGGGGTGTCTAGCCCTGATTATAGGGAATTACTAACTGCCGTTCGCTAATCGCCGATATCGACGTTCCCTCATAAATCGCCCCAATAATGATCGCTGATCGTGTTATCGCCGATCGCATTGCCCGCTCGCCGATAGATCTTGCTGATCGGCGATCGGGGGTTCCACTGCTCCTCGCTTAAGTCCGCCTCTATGCAACCTCCGATTGTGATTTGGCTTTAAAGGCTTAAGTCCCATTTTCAATGGAAAATCCTCATTTTCTTAAGGATCAAAGAATCCTTCTTTGTGCGATAACTTCATCATCCAGACTCGAATTGAAGTATCGTTTGCGCCATTGGAATCAGGAAGACGAGATCTCTGCTCTGATCTTGTGTTGACTTCATTCTGCCCACTTTGATTTCTGAGTTTTTTTCCATGCCATTGTATCTGAAGATCCACCTCGATCAATAAGAAACCAAGGATGGCTTCATTGACAAACTGATCAGAGTTATAACCAAGCAAATAGGAGAGGATAGTGGTAATATGCTTGGTTTTATCAGGAAACATGGATGCATCATAAGGAGGACTTCTTTTTGGTAGAGGACTACCAATTGCTAAAAACAGTTCTAGGGTCTGGGATCTTTTGGTAAAGTCTAGTTTCTGATAAGCTTCCATTAGGTTTTCATGGGAAAAAGGATGGGTTGGTGTAGTGGCAGGGGCCAGCAACATTTTCTCAATGGAATTGGAATTAATGGGACATAGGATTTCTCCTGTGGGTGAGATAATTGCTCTCTGGCTGGGATCATAAGACTCATGGCATTTTCTTACAAATTCTGGTGCTTTGTGTATTTGTGGAAAAATGTAATGAGGTAATTGAGATTCCCAGAGCCCAATTTCATCAGTCTGGTCTATTAGCTAATCTTCCCACCAGCAATAGATTTCAAATAAATCGAATTGAGAAGAAGTCTCAACGATTTTACATTCTTTGTCGACCAATGGGACATTATGGAAGTCAAATTGTGGGTGAATTAAAGGATTTGGGACCTCTGCAATTGCTTTTCCCTTGGGAGGCATTTTGTCAAACAAAACTTAGATTGTAAATTACAAGAATGGTGTGAAAAGAGTTACCACACTGAAAACAGATAACTGACAAGTGAACCTGGATGATGTGTTTGCGAACAGGACGAATGGTTGCTTTGATGCCAGACAGTGGCTGAGTTGTTGAGCATGTAATCTTGAAAGATTAATCTGGTCGCAAAGGTTGACTGTGCAACCTTTCTAATGAATAATACAATGTTTATGAAAAAAAATGTGGAGTGGGGGTGGCGTTGAACGTTTGAATTTTCATTAATTACCCAACGGATTAATTAACGTATGTATGAGTTATAAATGCACAGGAGCAACAACAAATGGGAAACAAATAGGCGACAGTTGATTGGATGGGAGATGTGAGATGGAACGTGACGTGAAGTGTGACGTGGGTGGTGGTAAACAGTTATGTGCCATACTGCATTCGAGGGTAAGATGGAGCAGTAAGTGGTCTTGGGATTTTAGTCCCGAAACACTAAAAGGCGCAAAAAGATGTTTTGGTGGGCGGTATTTAAAACTGTCCATCCCCCCCCGCCGATAAACTTCGGACGGTGAATGAGGGCCAAGGAGGGCTGCGGGCCATTGGATTGTGGAAGAGTATGCGGGATGAGGGTGAGAAGGGGGGTTTTTAACATGCGAGCGGGAATGATAGTGGGGTCACAATATCGTAGGCAGATGTGATGGCTGTGGGTTCGGGCTTTTAATAAATGGACGATGATATATATATGAAATAATGTTGGCTTATGAAAACTTTGGTTATTTGAAGTCCATCACCAAAATGTTTTTCCCAATGTTTTGAACTTTAGGAAATAATCACTCGATATTCCAAATTTTCACATTTCTACCTACCCTTTTACTCCTAACATTTTCACTTATCCTTTCAGAGTGCATTTGAGCTAGCAACCCAATATTTGTTTTTATAAGCAATCTACTTCTATACCTTATTTCTCCATTGGCTCAGATTAAACTGTTGAACCAATTTTATTTTCTACCTATGACAATCAATTAAAACAAATCCAATTATGATTAAACAATATAATTGGATTAAATAAACTAGTGTGGCATTTAAACAAAGTGCACACAACTATTATTTTCAAAATTAATTAAAGTAAAAGTAGTGGCATTTAGATTTGCAACACTTTCAAAGTTTATTTCTTTTTCTTTTCTCTCTAATCCTAACATTTTCTTTTTGCCTTCATTTTTTAGGGCATCTATCCTAACATTTTCTTTGATATGGACATATAAATGAAAATACTTCCTAACATTTTTTTTCAATATTCTTTTTGTCCATATCCTAGCTTAACATTTTCTAAAATATATTTTCATTTCATTTTTCTGTCTAATTGTTTCTAACTTATCAAAACCAAAAAATGCTACAACACAAAGCATGTTGTGTTGGCTTAATTGCTTGTTTCTATGGAGGGGTTATTGATAACTCTTCAACATGGGAATGAGCTCGAAGAAAATGTGAGAAATACCACCCCGCTCCTCATGGATACCATACTCACACTTCTTCGCAATTAAGTAGAACAATTTCAGAGGGAGGTTCAAATTGAAATGTCAATATTAGTTGACCGGGTATCTGACCTAGAAGAAAACTCCATAAGGGTAGACTTGTCCAATAAGGAAGCAAAACAGAGCAACGATGAACCTGGAAAGAAAAAAGGTCAAAGTGAGCATGAGGACGAAACATCGAGACAAGTCTGAACTTCTGTCATGGCATGTTGATTTGTTCCACCCCTGAATCTAGATAAATTTGGTGTTATTTAGATTTGCAGTGTTGTTAGGAGTCTTTTTTCGGGTTTACAATATACATGTGTTCAAAATAGGATGCAAGGGTTGTCACAAGAATTGAATTTCAATGTAATGGTCTACAACTACTAATGAATTTCTAGAACACGAAGACTTTTTGTAAAGGTATTGGTGATCTGAATGGAAAGTGGCATCTACCCATGGAATTCTTTCACCCTGGTTTTGATCCACCCATGATATTCATTCATCCATGGAATCTACCCATGGTATTATAAGTGGCATCCACCCATGGTATTTTAAGTGGCATCTATCCATGGTAGTCATTCGCTCATGGTATTTACCCACCCATGGAATTTACCCATGGTATTGTAACTAAAAAAGACTATAAGTAACAAACACATTTTGTAAAAGGACAGATTGTCCACCATAATGTAGCTTTTACAGTTATTCTCTATTTTAATAAAAAAAAATATGTGTGGTTTTGTTTAATGTGTGTTCTCCTATTTTCTTTTGGCATTTCAATTTTTTAGATCTTGGGGGCCTCCCCCAGGATCCGGATCAGTGGTATCAAATTCAAGTTATGACTCCATGGGAATGAGGGTTTGACGCATATTTCAATTTAAATTTTTTGTAGCAATCTTCAACAAACTTCATTCATGTGCTACGACCTCCACATAGCAATTTCTTGGGCAAAGTGGGAAGAATTTCTTTTTTTTCAATTTTTTTACTGGAATTTTTGGGCAGCGAGTTTGCAGATCAGATCTGAAACTTTTAGTGCAAAATTTTCAAAAAAAAAAACAGATCTAGACTCCTTGCAAAAAAATACCCAAATTCAAAAAACAAATCAGCGGAATCAGAATATGGATGAGGGAGATATCGTTGATTTAAAATCAATTGTGTTGCATAAATTTTTCTAACAACAATTCGTGGATGGTGACTCTCCTATCATTTTTTGCATTTTTTGTGCAAAATTTCAGAAAAATGATTGCAAATCTGAGCTCCTCTTCAAAAATCACCCAATTTCAAAACAAAAAAAAATTGGTCGAATTAGAGTTCGGATGAGGGAGATATCACTGGTTTAAAATCAACAATTTTTTCAGAACTTTTGTGATGACGAGACAGTTGCAATGCGAATATGAGTTTCCAGAGTGTCCAAATAGGGATTTCAACTACATGGGAATATGCAAAATGGTCATTATGTTTCTAACAAAGGTTATAATAAAGGTTCTCAGTTATATTGATCGAGTTATGCCCATTTTAAATTAGTTCTTATATCTAAAGTAACATTCAGAGCAAGTTCCCTTTGGAGATGTGCCTCCCACCCCCCGCTTTAGTAGGCACCAGTTTCACATTCATCAGTTTCAACATAGCAACATCTGGCTTGGCTTCTTTGGAGACGTGCCCTCCCACCATAGGCTATGCAGGCACCTGCTACTTCGTCAACAGTCAACATCATAGTTATGGGTCAACAGCACAAAATCCTCGTCATTAAAGTCTATTTGCTAGGTCACACATGGTTAGTATCACAGTCGGTCATAAGCATTACAAGGTATCTCTATCCTCGGATCTTCATTGTAATGGTTATGGGTCATCCACAAACCCACACTTCATCGAAGTCCATTTGCTAGGTTGCACATTGTGAGTATCACAGTTGGTCACAAGCATTACAGGGTATCTCTATCCTCGAATCTTCGTTCATCACGGTTATGGGTTAACCACATGAAACCCTTCTCTTTAGTGGCTCTTCATATTCAACACAGGCTTCTCAGGAGGGAACTTCACGCAATGGGGACCATTGCTTCTCAAAGGAGGAATGATTTGAATGGAAAATGACATCTACCCATGGTATTCGTTCACCCATGGTATTTATCCACCCATGGTTTTCATCCACCCATGGAATCTGCCAATGGTATTGTAAGTGGCATCCACCCATGGTATTGTAACTAAAAAAAGATTATAAGTAACAAGTCACATTTTGTAAAAGGACAAATTGTCCACCACAATGTACCTTTTACAATTATTCTCTATTTTAATAATAAAAAATTGTGGTTTTTTTTAATGTGTGTTATCATATTTTCTTTTAGCATTTCAATTTTTTAGATCTCGGGGGCCTCCCTCAGGATTCAGATCAATTGGCCCATAAACCGATTTTTATATATAATAAAACGAGTACCCATTTCGTACAAAAAAAACAATGGATATATGTGTACATGGTCATAATTTGAAGTATAAGGCCTCAAGTTTCATAATAGAAGATTTTGTAATACTGTATAAATAGATATGTGTGTGGTGTGTGTGTGGATATTAATATCATAATATAATATACTATAATATAACATAATATAATAATATATGTGTGTGTGTATATATATTATATATATATTATATATGTGGTGTGGTGTGTGTGTGGTGTGTGTATATATATATATACATATATATATATAAAAATATATAATATACACATATATATATGTGTGTGTGTGTATAAATATATATATATAATATATATATATATATAAAAATAGTATATACACACACACACACACACACATATATATATATATTTTCTTTCTATTATCAAAGCAATTGCGAATGATAAATTAATGATACTTGTTACCCGATTAAAGATCATATTTTAATTAAGGATTCATATTTATGTATAAATCAAGTTATATAACAATGACAAAACTTATAAATGAATACACTATTAGAAGTTTTAGATTAGTTTTTTATTAGTGAATGAATGATATTTTAACATCCACTAGACTAAACAAAAATATCACTATTAGTCAACTTATTAGCAAAGCCTAACCCCAAGAGCGCTGAGAATAATTGACCCATGACCTCCCAATAACGAAATGCTTTTTCTTATATTAATGTTTGAAACAATGAGATTCGATTTTATGATAGAATGAATCACAAGAAAGATAATAAGATACTAAACTTATAAATATTAATCACATGGAAAAAAAGGTGTATGAAATGTCATGAGAAAAATCCTAATGCAACTAATCCTAAATATTATCAAATCTATATATATGTTTAAGGGGCTTTGAGTTGTACATGTGTGTTTGATCCATGTAAAGTAAATACCATAACATAATAGTAGTATGGTTAGATACGATACCTTAGAAGTATTTTTCCCTTTTATTTGAGTTAGTGGAGAATGCTTAAGCATAACTCCATGCTTACCAAGTATCTACACTCTTACTAAATTTGGGACATCCACATGCAAAACATAATATAATTGTTTGTCAATGTGTGATTAAAGTTAATTTGTCGATTACATTTTTAAAGCAGATTATATTGAATACAAAACATTAGAAATGATTTTTCAATTTATTTGAGCGAGTGGAGATTAATGCTTAAATATTATCCCATGCGTATCAAGCATTTACACTTTTATTATATTTTAGGATGTCCAAACATAATTTCATAATTTTTTTGGCTAGATAATCCTAAATTACTCATCAACTATTACTTGGGATCATTACCTTTATACCTTTCACCCAATCTAAGACATATCATAGCTAGCTAGAAATCAAACCATATGCTTTTTTATGACACTCAAGGTGCCTATATTAGCTATTGGTGAGTTTGAACTCATGACCTCTAAGAGTTTAAGGGACAAACACTAATTATTTAAGAAAATGTACATTGATATTATGATAACTTTACACCAACCATTTATAACAAGTTTTTACTCTCAGATAAACAATGAAACATGACATGACATGAATCCACGTTAGATGCCTTGACTTCTTAGGTTATAAATGTTTATATGGCTTTTAAAAATATAAATTATAAACAATTATGCTAGAATACATTGGGAATTCTTATATAAATGAATAATTTCTCTTGTTATTTGATTACAAGATAATACCAACTCAATTCTAATAATGGATTGTAAGGTGAGAAGGAATTGAACACCAAAAAGAGTGTGAATTTTTAAATAATTTCATTTAAGTTAATGATCTTGTGGAAATGAAACATAGGGGGTGGTTTACATTATACAAAAGGCGTGGATTGGTGAAGGTTGATCTACAAGGATGAAAACCTCATGGGTAGTGAAGTTAATTGGAAACTACATAAGTTTTGAAGTAAAATATGGTGACTTGCAATACGACAAAGCCTTCACAAATCCAACTTATGGCAGTGTGCAAACAATCATAAAAGCATGATTTAAGTTTTGAAACTTTTTTATTTGGGTAGAATTTCCTTCTGGGTTTAGAAACTTTTATCAATCTGTATGAATCTAAAATTAAATAATTTTTTTATTATCAAATTTTCCAATTTTCTTTAATTCTGAAGATACATTTTATAAAAATGGTGACTTATTTCACATAAAACAAGTTTTATCGTATACAAATTTGATAAATATTCATATTTAAGTAGTTAATCATTTTCAATCCTTTTTTTCAGAGAGAGAGAGGAAAAAAGAAGAAGAAGAAGAAGAAAAGAACAAAAAGAAAAAAGAAAAAAGAGAGCTAAATAACTAATATTAATTCCTAAAACTTTCTTTAATAAAATCATATATGGAGCATAAGCACAAGGTTTTGAATGTTATAAGAAACGATTATGTAGGTCTAAGTTAACCATAACAACAAATTGCATGGAACTTTCTAGATCCATAGTGTCAATGAGTTATAAAGATGTAAAAACATTATCATAATGAATTACCGCAAACCAATTTTACCTAAATTATAAAAATGATTTGCATAAGGCATTTTTTTTCCAAAGAAAAAACTCATTTTTTATTCAATATGGAATCAAAATCACTCTTCAAATGCCTTTCGCACGACTAGAAACTAGGCTAGGAACCATTTAAATCATAATTAAAAACTCTTCCAGTAGAATTCAAAGTACATTCTTTAGGTACCATTGGCATGACCAAAACTAAGACAAGAATCTCTTTCACCTTGGACCAATATTGCACAAAAAAAATGGTCACTAGAATCATAATTAATCTGAATTATATCACATGTAAATGAATTCTTAAACCAAATACAAAGAAAGTCTCAAACCTAAAACATATTAAAATCCAACAAGTTCCCTTGGTTGCTAGCCACCTATCTACCATCTACCTCCTCACACCAAAAACGATGTGAAGCAACCATAAGCAATCCCTCTTTAGAGACATGATCAACCCTATCATTCAATTCATGATAAATAAGAGAAACTAATATAATCAAACTAATTGGAGACATCTTTTGGTTTTTTATGACAATGCCACCAAAGATATATTATTCATCTATGACAACCCACATATCCAATTGAGGACCAGTAATGAATCCCAAAAATGTTGCAACTGCATAATCTACCTTTCCATTTCCATTTTCAATGCATAAAGCAATGTTGAAAGCTCACCCTTACTGTTTATGCCAAACCCAAAGCTGGTTTTGAAATCAATAAAGTGTGCATCTGATAAGAAAATGATAAAACCCAAGCCACAAGATGTATCCCCATCCTGGCCATTTCCATCAAAAGAAACCCATGGAATTCCCTTATCAAATAGAGAATGAGCACTCAGTCACACCATCAAAATATTTATAAGAGATTTATATAATTGCATCTTGGCACCAACCTGAGAAAAAACCTACTCTAGTAGGATGCAAGACATATAAAAAAGGATTCATTTCAAGCTACCCATATGTTTCGTAAAATAAGCAGAGGAACCAAATGGACCGAATGTAAATCTCTTTGGAGAAACCAATCATAGAATCACTCTAAAATAGTGTCCTTGCACCAAAGAACACTTTTATACATCATTCTTTCAACATCTAACTAGATCTATTTAGAAGCACAAGTTATAGATGAATGCAATGCCAATTCTCCATCATATTGGCAAAGGGAGCATCTACAAGGCCTTAATGTATGACACCTCTACAAGGCCTTCGATGTCAGAACCTTATCTTTTAAAACTAACCACATGAATAAGATACACTGTGGAGGGGATTTGATCTACCATAACTTCTTCCTCCACCAATCTAAAGGCCCACTGTATGTAGCACATTGACAAATATCCCAACTTAACCAAATACAAGCCTCTAACTTGATTGTACATACAAATGAACTCATATAGGACGTTAGAAATGTTAATATAATCCCTTGTCAACTCCCAAACAAAATCCTCCAATAACACTTCAAGCCACCCATTGAGATCAATATCGACTGCACTTAACCACCCTTGCATTCACATAAAGGATGTTAGACCATGATAACCAAATTCAAGGTACATTTTCCTATTAATCAAAGTTGGTGGATACAATCTATAGGAAGCAAAATGTTTCTATCATATCCCATATTCATGTCATGTATACTTAATATCCATTACGAACCCACCAAGGAAGGTGTTAACCAAAAATGGGAAAGGCCAGAGTTAGTGCTTTCCGTTGATTAGAGGTTTGCATGGTACTCTTCCTCTTGTATTGAATCAATTCTAAAATCAAATATAGTGTTATATCCTTTTCACATATGACTCAAATTCTAAGAGATGTAATCCTTGATATCGAAACCACCCATTACTTTAGGAGTGGTAAGCCTTTGCTAACTAGCCATATGCATAACTTTCTACTCACACCTCCTAGTCCATAGAAAATTACAACACCTTTCTAAATTTCCTTTAAGATACATTTGGGTATATGTGCTAGAGTGCATCAAAAAACTACGATGGCCTCAAAGAACGCTTTGGTCAAAAACAGATATCTAGCTTGAGATAGCCATCTATTGCGCCAAAAAATTATTTGTCACTCAAATTTACCCATTAGCCATAGTTGATATTCTTTATGATAATTGGGTTAATTGGGTGGTTTTAAATTAAAACCAAAATATTTAATGCCATCTTACTTTGTTTTATGAACAAGGAAAATACTTGTTCAAAATACCAATCAATGGCTCTCATAATCCATTAGTTTTAAGGGTTAATTTCTACTTGTTTATGACCATCCCCATTGCATTCCCATTTAATTATAGAATCTCCTTGATTCTCAAACACTTTTTTTTCAAATTTGTGAAGAAATAACAACACATCATCCACAAACCATAAGTGAGAGAAGTCCAAATTTCTTCCAATCAAAACCCCTAGCAAAGATCTTTCATTTTTGGTAGTAGAAATTAGTCCACTAAGGGCCTCAACCATTAGAAGGAACAAATAAGTGGAAAGTGGGTAGCCTTGGCACAAACCCCTTGAAGATTTGAATAAGTTTAAGGTTGAGCCATTATAAGCATTGCAAAAGAAGTGGTGGTAACATAACCCATGATCTGTTTCACCATTTCGCAAGAGAATCAAATATGAGTCAACAACGATTGTAGGAAAGATCAAAACACCTTGCCATAGGCCTTCAAGAGGTCTAGTTTTATTACCTTCTTTGGAATTTTATGTACCTTAATTGAATTTGGACCTTCTTGCATTCACATTATTGCTTCATGAATGTGCAAACCTTCTAAAAGGTCAAAATGTTGAGTAGAATAGAGTGATATTGAAATAACTTCAAGTGAATAGAAATTTATCTTGGAAATGGTCATATATAGGCATTTGTACAATGATATAGGCTGAAACTGCTTAGGATTCTCTTGGAATTCAATGATGTTACATTGATGCTACCTAGGATTTGTCCCTCTTTCCATACTTCTTCCACAACCCTCAGCAAGTCTTCCCCAGTGTCACCAAAGAAGGCAATAAAAAACTCTATCATCCAACCCTTTGGACTAGGGTTATAGTCATTTTTGAAAGAACTCAAAATTGATATGAGTTCCTATTAAAAAACAACATGGAATAATTGATCATTTGCATCTTCCTCAATCATCCTTGGAAAGACAAAGATGACCTTTAGAATTTCCTCAATATTGCACACAATAGGTTCACTAAAAATATTACTAAAATGATGAATCCTTAAATTTTTCATGTCCTTAAACTTGCAAACGTTTTCGCCCTCCCCATTCTTAAGTCCCATATAACATTCTTGTTTTTCCTGTGATTCGAAAAATTATGGAATTTTTTTTTTAATCACTAGCCTCTGCCCACGTAGCCCCGCTCCTAATTTTCCACTCCCACACCTCATCCAAAACTAACTTGGCTTTTAAGGCTTCGTTGACGTAGGTTTTATGCACCCAAGTCAACAAGTAAGAATATCCTAAACCGAGGCTCTTTAATAGCCCAAGTTGTTTGATATAGCTATCCTTGATCAATTTGTAGGCTCTATTAGCTTCATTTCCTTTCCTCTTTCGAAGAAAATGAATCCGGAAAAACTAATCGGCCTAATCTAAATTAATACTAAACTAATATTAATCCTATATTGATTCTAAACTAATCTATACTACCTTATGGTTAAGTTAAAACTACAACTTAATGATTAGCTTAACTATAAGGTGAAATTGGAACAACCTTAAACTAGGTATGACTAAAAGGACAAAGGATTTTATGTTTCACTGTGAAAAAACCACACTATACTAAGATTTCATTTACAAAGTAGAGTTAAAACTATGAAATAAAACACAAGAATTATTCTACAGAATCTTGCTGCAGAATCAAATTAGTGAATTAGTAAATAAATACTATGGTACAAAAAATAAATACCAAAAACTTCATTATGAATCATGAGTGAATGTAATTCCTGGTGACATTAAATGTGCAAATTTAATGAATGAAATTGTTAAACTAAAAGGAAATATCTTGATCTAATTAATATACAAATGCAATTGCAACTATTTTTTTTTTCTACGTTAAGACTAACCTAAGTAACCACGGGGGATTTGAACCGGTGACCTATCGCAAGGAGTGCCTTAACAGCACACCCATTCACCGTCAATCCAAAGCCCCGTGGGCAATGCAATTGCAACTATTAATATTAATTCTCAAAGTGATTTAAAATGAAAGATCTGAAACCGCATCAAGGCAAGCATGCATCTCTTTCTTACTAACCAAGATCGAACATACATCTAGAATCATAAAAATATATACAACCTTATTATTAATTTCTCAGCTGAGGCATACTAGGAAGGGGAAATGTGACAACTTCCACAAACGAATTTACAATTTTATCATCCATTCACAAAGCAATTCAATAAGTAAACAAACAAATTATGATTATGCATGAGAAACTATCACAAAGCACATATTACCAGTTTGTTATAACCATAAAGCACATCGTATATGTTCTAAACAATGTGACGACACTTAGAAATGAATAAGAACGCTTGAAACATGTAAGATGACATTAAGTGACACTTGGCAGCCAAAGCAACACTTGATACGATAGATAGGTTGGGTCCAAATTTTGAATATAGTGAAGTTTTGGAGGGTGTTGTGGCTATGACAACAGGCTGATAATTAGTCAGTTGATACTCATTCCCCAAGTGTGAAAGTAGCCGATTGTTAGGGGGAGAAATCAGAGTCAAAAAAGTGAAGGTGTAGACCAAGCTAATCTAGATTAAACCTGATTGAAAAGGCTCTCAATGGAAAATAGAGATCTGAAGAAAACTTCTTCAAATACTTGAAGGAAGAGAGCATAATTTTAAACAAAAAATTGTTAACTTGAAAAACCAATTGGAGAAGGCAAGGAGAATTGAAGAGGAAATAAGGAGCCAACTCAAAGAAAAGATCAAGAATTGTAAAAAGTTATAAGTTGAGGCTATTTTCTTAAGAAATGACCTAGAAAAGAAAACTACTTAGCTAAATTAGAAAAGAGCAGCCAAAGGCCTCCCTTTGTCAGATCAGGGTTTAGCCTTCATAAGGGAGAATCCAGTTTTGAGGCAACATCTAAGAGAACTGTAACAAAAAATAGAAACATTCAGAGAAACATGAATAAAAAAAATCAACAACCAAGGAATGAGCCAAGAAAAGTGTTTTTGTCAAGAAGATACTCTTCACCTTTATTGACAGATGTTGATCGCTTCAATAGTCACAATTTTGGGCATGTGTGTAATTGATTTTAGGGGTATTCAAATCAAACTTCATCAATAGAATATGAATTAGAAGATGCAACAAAAAATGAAGAACCTTCAAGCAAACAATCAAGGATGATCACTCCCACCATGAAGATCATCTACAGTGAGGTTATAACAATTCTTTTATGGCTATTGCTTTACTTGTAATATTTTTTTCCATAAGGCAATGAATTGCAGATCTCTTGCAAGGGAAATGAAAGTATTGAATCAAAGACATAAATATGAAGTGAACAATAGAAAATATGATGCTCTTGTTTCATTTTGTGGCCACATAAGATGTTATACATGTGATGATTTTGGTCACATGGCAAGAAACTACAAATTGTTTAGAGCTTTGATGCATTCCAAGCAAAAGGAAGAACCATTCAACAAGGATTGATCTGCTAAAGTATGGAAGAGAAAAGGATATGTACATATTGGAAAGAACTCCACCAAAATTTGGAGGAAGAAAGTGTAGTAGGTGACTTCAATGAAAAATTGAAGTCAAATTGGCCATAGGAGGAGCATATGGCAACATCATGGGTTCCATGAAGGACCATTGAAGGTGCAGCCGTAGCAAAGGCATTGTGTGTCTAAGTAACTAAAGGCCAATGACATATCTATAGGATGGAAAGAAGGTGCATAAACTCACGGGTAGTTACATAAGGTTTGAAGGTTTTCATTTCTAACTTATATTCATTTCATTATGGTAGCTAATGCATATGTTTGAAATCATGCATGTAAGATAATCAATTGAATAACCCATATGTTATTATCATTCATTAATTAGTGTGTTCATTGGTAACCCTTGGGGTAGTGTCTTGTTGACTTTTCCTTTAGGTCTCCAAAAGCAAAAATTAACATCAGTCATTTATTTAAAGCAAAATCATGTATGTAAATATCATAAATACCTCGGGAGGAGAGTTTGTCACGGCTTGGAAATCATGAAAAGATGGCATGTGTTCAAGGGGGGAATTTTAAATGCTTCCAATGGATCAATAGTTGATTGTTGGCACTTTGATCCCTTGCTAACAAAAAGGGGAAAAGGCAGTTTCCAGTATTGCATCAAGTATTTTGACATTGTGGATGCATGAAATGCATTTGTTGTTGATATGGTGTTTATCTGAGATGGGTTTATTGAAGAAGTTTTCAATGCTCAAGTGTGTAATGGCGCTTAAGATAAATTTCTATTAGCATTTTACTGTTTAGAATGAGGTTGCTAGAATAATTTCCAATAGTGCAATTTGTTAGATAGCCCTCATGCTTGTAAGAGGGGTTTGTGTCTTCTACTGTTGAAGAAGATTGTACTATTGGTTAGAATATGTATTGTTGATGCACATTTTGTATCAAATGAGTTAGTTGGTTGAGTCCATGTGTTGTATGACCGAGTCACTATGAAATGTTGGCTAAAGTGATTAGAGAGTGTGTGCATTGAAGATTGTGTTGCTAGGCTTTCATATTGCAAAGTCCTTGATGTTTCTACTATTGAAGGGATTATTGTTACATTGATGTACTACTATCTTGAAATTCTAGTAGGGTTGTTGTTGTTTAGCCTCATGTTTGCTAAAGAATAATAGAGATCTTATGCGTAGTACGGTGGCTGTCTACAGAAGGGTTGATGGATGAACTATTATATTGTTTGTGGCTTTGAAACCTGATAATGTGATGTTATATGGAGTTAATAATTTTGTTGAGGTGCCATTTAAGGCACTGGTTGCTAGTTGTTCATTGTGTTGCTCATGTATCATGTGGATTTTGTTGGTATTACTATGTTGTTTCTCTTTCTTGTTAGAGTATGATTTGGTGTGATCAGTTTCAGTGAAATGTTGGCATGTTGATTTATAATCAGTGTTTTTGCAGGAAAGTTTTGGCATTATTGGTCTTTCCCATAGAATATTTCCCTTTACCATTGATGTCAAAGGGGGAGAGATATACTAGCCACATGTCTAGATCAATATCAGTCGATTGCAGAGAAATATATCTGTTGGTTTCAATAGTTGATGTGTTTATTGGTGACTATGGTTTCCATCAATGCCAAAGGTGGATATGTTGGCAGTGTTGGCATGTTGACATTGATGTCAACCTTTGGATTGTGTGATTGGCATGGTCCTCAACATGTTGAAAATGTGTTAATGAAGTTCTAGTGTAGTGGTCGTGGTTCTAGTTGGGAGAAACTTTAGTTTTCCCTTAAACATGTTACAGATGTAGGTTCAAAACATGCAATTGATGGACATAACTCTAACAACTCAAATTTCCAGTAGGAAATCCATGAACACAACCTACAATCAGAGTTCATAAATCGTGAATGTGTCCTATATGATGTAAAATAAAAACCATGAGTCTTTACCTATGAATTTTCCCATGGTTTCCTTAGAATTTCACCTAGTCATCATTGATTGATCTAGTCACGATTGAATAGGTTTTTTGGTCATAAAAAAAGGAAAAGTGGAGTGTAATAAAGGCATTGATCTAGCAAGAAAATGAGTTATTTGATATGGTCACCAAACTATTATGGAATTAATCTATATTGATCTACATATCAAAGGTGCAATGTAATGATTAATGTATGGTTGGTTTGGTTACCAAAAGGAGTGAATGGTAATAAATTCAAATGAGTCATTTGATTTGGTCGCAAGTTTGTGCTTTTATTGGGTTCATACATTGAATTGGGAAAAGACTAGATCGTTGGATGATATGAGCAGTAAGTATAGTCCGTGGTCTTTTTGTTAAATAGAATGATCAGTGCCTACACCTATGTGTAAAGTAATTCAGGATATGAGAACAACCAGTGTATAAAAAGATTCCATGGAAGTGTGAATCCGTTTGGGAACTATTGCAGCATGTGATTTAATGAAGGCGTAATGCGACGACCCGCTTATGGTATTCAAATCAAGTGTGTGTTCATGTTATTATACGTTTACTTCTTGAAGGTTGAAATCTGTGTAGAATGTGATTGTGATATGGTGTGATCAACTTTTTCTTATGAATGTTTGTTGGTGCGATTTGGTCTAAGTTGATAGTGTATCAGCTTGCTTCAGGGTGATCAGATCATGTGATTGATCATTAGAATGATAGTGCGATGAGGCATGGCTATAAAGAGGTTGATTGATTGGGACGTTTTGGTTCGTGATCACTTTTATGTGTTGAATGGATCAAAGTAATGTGTGTTGGTTTTATTGGTGTAATGAGTGTGTTCAAGTCTAAATGTATTTGGTAATGGTTTGACGTTAACTAATAAATGAAGGGTGTATCCTTAAGTAACTATGCACATACTGGATCAATTGGATTGAGAGGAAACGAGAGTGGATCGCTTAGCAAATCAATCGACTAATGTGAATTAGCTATGGGAGAGATGAGGGACTAGTTGCAGTGTGATTTAAAGTGATTTTATACACATGTAGCATGTGGTTTGGTGCACAAAAGTCGATTGAAAGTAGTAGTAAAATGATTTGATCATGATAATAAGATACAACTAATGTGTGGAGTGAGGCCTGTTAACCTATATGTTTTGAGTGCCAAATGTACCAATGCATTGAACCTGTGTAATGCGATCTGAGTTGTAGTGGATTCGTGTATGTTGAATTGATTCTTTGTCCTTGGACCAGGTTCTTGAGTCTTGATTTGATTGCTTATTGCATAGGACTTAGTTTTGTGATTAAAACAAAGCATGTTTTGTTGATATCTAAGAACGGTGAATACTACTAGTATTGTTGCTGGAAAACCTTATGATAGATTATATTGTTGATGTTTGAGTTGGAAGTGTTGTTAATGACTAAGATGGTGAGTGAGTATGTGTGCATGTTGTTCAGTTTTAGTTGAGTGAACCATGAATAGATGAGCAATGATTTTAGTGTGGCTACTATTGCTACCGAGGATTGTGTGTATG
The DNA here is from genome assembly GCA_000404065.3 of Pinus taeda. Lineage (NCBI taxonomy): Eukaryota > Viridiplantae > Streptophyta > Pinopsida > Pinales > Pinaceae > Pinus > Pinus taeda. Next base: position 33,001 of record APFE030525599.1, read on the forward strand.
TAGAGATATATTATTAAACAGACACTGTTTGCGCTGCAGAGAGTGTTTGTGTTGGAGAGATATTTTAGTTTTGATTTATTGAGCACAATATGAAAATGCATGAAATAGTGGCCCATAGGGTTTGTGGTGGTTACGGCCTCCAATAAGTGGTGGCTTGCTAAAATAGGTAGTGGGGGCTTCCTAGCTAGTAGAGGCTCACAATTTAAGTAGAGTGAGATGGGGATTCCTAGCTAGTAGAGGCTCACAATTTAAGTAGAGTGAGTTGGGGCTTCCTAACTAGTAGAGGCTCGTAATTTAAGTAGAGTGAGTTGGGGCTTCATAGATGGTGGGAGCTAGCAATTTGATGTAAGAATTTGAAAGAATAATGATAAAATAAAGAAATAGAGCAGTACAATGTTTTTTTTTTTTTTTTTGGAGGGTTTCCACCTTAAAATCAATGTCTCGCATGCATGATTGTTGTGATGTTTATGTGTTGTTTCATGTTGATATTTTCATACATGTTGATGAATGTTTGAAGTAAGTGAAATTTTTTAATAATTGTATCACTATTGATTCACCTCAAGGCCTCCCTCCCCCCCCCAACCCCGTTCTTAGTAGTGATCCGGTTACCAACATTCATGTAGGAAAAAACAACATGCAAATTTCAGTATGGTATTTGTTAGGAACTAGGAAAATATTGAGAGGGGGGGTGAATCAAAATTGTCTACTTTTTAACAAATTTTCTAGTTATTTCAATTTCAATCAACAACAACTTTACGTGGAAACCCATAAAGAGAGAAAACCACAACCCTTATTTTTGTTTATAATGCAAACTTCAAAATGTTGTTACATCAAATTTATTGGCATGAACTAGAAGGAAGCACCTAATCCCTAATTTGCAAGTACCCACTTACAGGAGGCACCAACCCCCAATATCTACACTGGAACCAACTTGCTGAAAGCTTTGATTCCAATTATTTGCAAACATCGTACTATAGGAATCACCAACCTCCTTGATCTTTACATGCACCAATTTGAAAGAGGCTTCAACCCCTTGATCTGCAAGCACCTATTTGCATAAAAATTCAGATCACTCTTTCATTCATTTTCAAACTTAGCTCTAGAACTATGTGGTTGAAATATTGTTGATACAATTTGTAAAATCTTTGATCTATCTCTTCTATATTTAGATTTATGTGTTGCCTTTTATTTTCGATGTAATCGAATCACCTGGATATATGCTATGTTATTTCATAAGTTTATATTTTGCAACTTGAGTTTCAAGTGTTCAAATCCATGATCCATTCCTCAACAAATAACTATCATTTATTCAACATTTTGATTCAATTAAATCTCCTAGAGGATCTTCTTTGTTGGTCAAACATTCCTTAAGTTTATTTTCTACAACCCGAGTCTTTACACTTCAGATCTGCACTTCTCAGTTTCCTTGCCACGTGATTACTTTGATCATTCCTTTGTTTTCTTGTTTACGCAAAACCTATGACTTTTACACTTTTGATAACCTTATAAGATCTATCTCTGAAATCACTTCTCTGGACTAGTACCTTCCTCTTTTCTTTGATTTACATAACACTACAATACCTACTATCCTAATATGTAAAACCCATACATCTCTATTTAGATCACATCAACTATTCGTTCTTATATATCGAAGTATGATTTCCTTGTTAACTGCCTAGATCCACTTTTTTGGATTTGTTAACTGACATTATTTTTCAATTGTAAGCTCTCAGAAGCTCATAATTGTTCCTTAACTATTTTATTCAATTAGAGGTAAACTTGAGGATCTAACTCTCTTAGCTTCCTCTTGTCATGGGTATCTATAACATCTCATTGTCCATAACTGACTATCACGTGTGAAGCCATGTCATTGCTTTGAATCTGCCACAGGTCATCACTTGAAAATTCCAAATCAATTTTTGTCCCATGTCATTTTTGTTTGGTACCATGTGTGTAGCTTTGTCAGCATCGAAACCCCATATTGGATGAATTTTGTCTTTTGGACCTTGAGCATGTAGAGAGCCCAACATTGATCAAATCCATCTAATTAAAACACTTGTAACCAATTAATCATATCGTGTGCATATTTGCAAGTTAACTTACTTGCTTCTTCACACTTGATGACAACTCTGAACTGTTGAACTGAACTCATCTCCACTGTCAAATTATATTGGGTTTTGGATGATCCCTTATCCTTCTTACATATTGACATCTGATATGAGATCTAAACCATTGATGTAACTCAACCTTGAACATTGGATTTTGTCACTTGCTGGATCAAGGGTTAACCTTTCGGCATATCACATTGTGATATTGGACTTTGATCATTGATCATACTCTTCCTCCTTCCTTGGATTGTGTCATGCTATAGGATTTGCATTAATCCTTGTGCATATTAATGTCTTAAACTAGTCCTCGATCGTAGGATCAAACTGACACTAACTGTGGGATCTCATCATGTATAAAATTCTCGATAACCTATGTGCTTGTCACACACTTGAAACAAATTAGAACCATTGATCAAGCCTGTGAATGTGGCTCTTAATCATTGATCTCCTTACTCTATTCACTTCGCCAATGACTGGAAATCTTCTTTGTGCTCAACTTGCTTGTTCTAATCAATGGAAGTTATGATGAAACAATTATATCGTTGGAATGGTCCTGAAGAATACTTTCCAACCAAATAAGGAGCTGCCACATTCGACTGTGAAACTAAAATAGGATTTCCCACAAAGATATTGTCTAGAATCTTGACCACAACCATTCAACAACCATCTTAACAGAAAAATGATGATGATGACACAACCCCCATATGTACACCATCGTGTGATAACTTGATACCACTTCCCATGAACTTGATATCACTTTTCATCCATGACTTGAAATGATAACTATTGCTTGACAATCTCGCTTCATTTATCATCAATGACTTAACTTGACATCAATGGTTTAGCTTGAAATTGATGACAACCACTTCTCATCAATCTCCCCATTTAGTAAATATGGAAATACTTATTAAACATTCAACCACATCTTAAACATTATTGTTCATTGATGGCAACATAACTACTTGGTAGATTTCCTATCATGCATATGGTCTGCTCACTACTCCTATTGCCTCATACTCATATCCATGTAATATCATTCAGATGCCCCATATGTCATTTTCTCATATTATCCATCAATATGATTTGCAATGTTTTTCATCTTACTCTCCCGCTTTGACATCAATGGCAAAGAGACCTTTTCCAAACCACTTCTCATTCAATAACTACTTATTGCTCAACTTTCCTTGGTTTATTGGTCAACTTCTCTTCTAAAGCGATTGTTACTTGTGGATCTATGCTCAACTATAGATGAGCTCACCTTCTGTGAATGCGTGTGGGAAAATGTTCATTGATCTTCCCCTGAACTACACACTCAATTTATAAGTATGGGGTGGTTAAACTGGTATTCACGTGGACCTATATGGAAGTATCTTCTGACAAGATTGTGACTAATTTACCACCAAAAATATAACCATGATGTTGGCTTCTCTTCAGGATGAACTACACCCCCTCAACTTGTACATATTTAACTGATATGAAAACTTCCCTTGAATATGATTGTTTGTTTTGTCCTTGATCATTACAACCATCTTGGTGCTTTTTTGGACACCTTCCATCTTTGTTAATAAAAACTAATGAAGGGATGAGTGAGACTTCACTCCTAGCTTCTACCTTAAATACTCAAAATGTTCATTATCTAAATATTTGGTAAAGGTATCAACAACTTGTTCTTTTATGTGAATATACTCTAACTTCATGATCTTCTCGGCCACCTATTCTCTACGGAAATGGTACTTGATAGGAATGTGCTTGGTTTTGGAATGAAGAATAAGATTCTTTGATATACTAATAACACTTATATTATCACAAATGATAGGAATAGGTTAATCATATATTAACCTCAAGTCTTGTAGTTTTTGTTTCATCCACAAAATCTGAGTACAACTTGTTGTAGTTGTTATGTACTAAGCTTCAACTATAAAAAAAGAGATAGATGTTTTCTTTTTTTCTTAACCATGCCGCTAAGATATTTTTTAGAAATAAAGCACCACCACATGTGCTTTTCCTATCATCTATGCTTCTCACCAATCAACATTTGTGTATGCTATTAATGATAAATTATGACCTTTTGGATACCAAAGACCATAATCGATTATTGCTCTTAAATATCTAAAAATTATCTTGGCAACTACAAGATGACTTTGATTGGGGCAAATTGATATCTTGCAACTACACCAATAGCTTGCATTTTGTCTCACCGAGACGTTGTTACATGCAAATACTACAATTATTGATCTATATAGTGTTTGATTTACCTATGGCGACTCATCATCCTATATTAAGCTTGCAGACCATCGGGGTATTGAAAAGAGGGCTCTCTTCCATTCCAAAGTTCTTCAATATGTCCCTAAGGTACTCGCTTTAGGAGATAAATATACCTTTTTCTAACTGAGTGATCTATAGTCTATGGAAAAATGAGAATTCTCCAAGCATGGGCGTCTCTAATTCATTCAACACAGTTGCTACAAATGTTTGACTAAGTAAATCTGCATCACTTCCAAAAATGATATCGCCAATATAAACAACAATAATTAGTAGATTGTCATTCTTAAATTTGTTAGGTAAAATTGACTTGGGGTTTGAGTCAAGGTTGACCTGGTTAAATAGTAGTGGTTTTGGCACATGGTATAGTGTACCCATGGTATTATGGTCTATGGTATTGCATGTAATGGAGCCTATAAAAGGTTGGGAATACTTCATTGTAATGTAGACCTGGAGGTGAGTGGTGAAGGCTCACTTTGGCCGGATTGGCCAGGGTTTTGGCCAGTGCTAATAAGATCCCATCGGGTTTGGTTTTTCCCCGATTTTGGGGTTTTCCTAGATAAATATTATCTGCATAATATTTATGTGTATTGTTACTGGTTATTTTATTATTCCTCTGTAAATCTCAGTAAATATCAGTGATAATTTATCTCTCTACCGTAAATTTCTTAACAACTGGTATCAGAGCTAAGTTGGCTTCAGAAGGACATTTTTTGTTGCCAAGGGTTTGTATTAGCCTGGTAGATAGAGAGATAATACAGCTTTTCTTGCAGGATCAAAAGCCATATATTGTGAAGCAGAGTTGCACACTATTGGGTCATGAGAGATTCAGTGGATGAGGAGGATATGTGCATGTGTATTAATTAATTGATGAACCATGAGCCTGAAAAGTACAGCTAGATAATTGGCGATTACAGCAGCTCGTGACCCATGTAATTTGGTAGATGGGTTCTTTTTATATGGACATTGATGTCATATGTACAAAGACAACAATAAGGGTAAACATTATATATATATATATATATATATATATATAATATAATAGAGTGAAATTTTTAATCTGCATATAAATGGGCATATTGCTGTAAGACCTGGGAAGAATGCGTACACACAATTGTTAAGAAATTTACGATAGAGAGATAAATTATTACTGAGATTTACTAAGAGTTACATAGATAAATAATAAAATAACGAGCAAAAATACACATAAATATTATACACAATATTTATTAAGGAAAATCCCAAATCCAGGGAAAACCCCAACCCAATGAGATCTCATTAGAATTGGCCAAAACCTTGGCAAATCTGGCCAAGTGAGCCTTCACCACTCATCTCCAGGCCTTCATTACAATGAAGTATTCCCAACCTTTTATAGGCTCCATTACATGCAATTCCACAAACCATAATAACATGGGTACACTATACCATGTGCCCAAAACCACTACTATTTAACTAGGTCAACCTTGACTCAAAACCTGAGTCAATTTTACCTAACAATTCCCCCCTTAAACTTGACTTGGGGTTCCTTGACTAAATCTAGCCAAAACCTGCTAAGTGAGACAACCCCGCTCACTCTATCCCTTACCCCCTTCAAAGCCATTACATGCAATACCACAGACCACAATACCATGGGTACACTATACCATGTGCCCAAAACCACTACTATTTAACCAGGTCAACCTTGACTCAAACATTGAGTCAATTTTACCTAACAAAATTTGATATACAAATTACTACATGCTACTCTTTTTTTGAATCCTTGCTACTATAGGTACTTATCTAGTCTTGAATACCGTGCCCTAGGTGCTTGTTTGAGTCCATAGAAATCCTTTTCAGTGTACATACCGCCTTAGGAATTTATGGCAGTTGAAAACCATTAGGTTGTTCAATGTAGAGTCCCCCCTTCAAGATGACCATTCAAGAAGGTTGATTACACATCGAAATGATATACTTTGAATTTTTTATGACATGTGAATGCAAGCAATATCCTTGTGGATTCCAATCATGCCACAGGGGCATAGGTTTCTTCAAAATATAATTTTCTCTACTTGAGTATAACCTTTTCATACCAGTTTTGCCTTAGTTATAATAATTCTCCCAATCCCATCTAGTTTATTCAGAAATTCCCATTTAGTGGCAATGACATTTTAATCTATTGCTCTTGGAACTAGTTCCCATGTCTGAGTTTTTTCAATTTGATCTATTTCCTCATTCATGGCTTTTACCTAATGCCTATCTTAACTTGCCTGAGTAAAATATTTTAGCTCGATCATAGACAACATGGTAATATGTGCTTGACTGGAAGTATGATGTTTTGCACATACCTTGAAGGAGCTTTTGGGTGAGAGAATTATATTAGCTCTTCTTTTTCTTCTTCTGATTCTTCAGCCTAGTTTTCTTCATCCTCATTGATTGTTTGGCTAGGTGGAGTGATGCATCTTGGATTCTAATATTTTACCATTAACTCCTCATGAACCTTGACATCAATGCAGTCAACTATTTTGCGAATTCTTTTATTATATCATTTGTATCCCTTACTTTTTTTGGAATATCTTAAAAATATTCCTTCATCAACTCTTGCATCAAACTTTTGTAACTTATCATCATTATTTTTGATGTAGCACTTGCTCTCACAGACTTTAAAGTGCTTTATTGTAGTTGGTTTTCCATTCCACAGTTTATATGAAGTCTTATCATTGTTTGGTGTGAGATGAACCTTATCTAAAATATGTACTATTGTATGAATAACTTTAGCCCAAAAGGTTTTTGGTATATTTCTTTCATCCATCATTGCTTTAGCCAACTATTGCACTAACCTATTATGTCTTTCAACTATACCATTTTGTTTTGGAGTGCTAGCAATGGTAAACTATATCCTTATACCTCATCCTTCACATAATATGTTAAACTCATTTGAATTGAACTCTCCACCTCTGTCTGATCTTATGCACTTTAGACTATAACGAGTTTGATTTTTAGCTAAGGCTTTAAAAATTTTAAAACTCTCGAACACTTCTAACTTTTCCTTAAAAAATGCTACCCATGTAAGTTTGGTATAGTCGTTTATTATCAGTATACAAATTATCTCACCACTTGGAGTCTCAGTTGTAGCAGGTCCACGTAGATCCATGTGAACAAGTTGAAGTGGTCTAGTAGATGAATTTTATTTTGTCTTGAATGACACTTGCATTTGTTTTGTGATTTGACATGATTTGCAAATGATATTGGTTGGTTTTGTATTCCTTGGTAAGTCCCTAATAACTCCTTTTTTGTTGAATTTTACAATATGATTAAAATTCATATGACCAAGTATCTTGTGCCATAACCATCTCTAATCAAACTTCCCAAGCTAGCAGTTTTTATTTCTTATGGGAGTGTGTACACATTGTTTGAGGTTCTCATGCCTTTTGCCATTACTTCTCCTATGTTCTCTGATTTTATATCACATGCATTTGATCGAAAGATAACATCATAACCTTGGTCACACATTTGACTCACACTTAATATATTATGCTTAATTCCTTCTACAAAAAGAACATTATAAGCTTTACATCTTCCATTGTCCAAGCTCACTATTCCTTTTCCTTTAATATTACCTAATGCATCATTACCAAAGACAACACTTCCTATCTTAGTGTCATTTAATGGTAGGAACTAAATCCTATCTCCAGTCATGTTCTCAAAGCATCTACTATCCACATATGAATGGCTCCCTTGATTTTGAGCATATAACACAATGTCACATTCTTCCTTCTTCTTATCCTTTTTATTTATCTAGATATTTTTCTCTTCTTGAGCTCGTTTAATTTGAGGAGTTGTTGTCAAGTTTGCACATTAATCCTTTTTCTAATTACATATTCCAATCAGATGGTTAAGAATTAAAGATGCTGACATATTCTTATTGTCTCCCTATTGACGGTGCTGGACCCACCAACATGTCAGGGGATCTCCCTAGTAAGAAGTCCCAACTAGACCTAAGACCATTTGGTGTATGAGTCCCAACAGTGGGTTGTATGGTATCGTGTTGACCACGGTTGCGCGCGGAGGCAAGTAAGATATCCCTGTTGGTAGAAAGGGTGTGACATGCGCAAGAAGTCAAGGAAGGTGCATGAACGGTTATAACACACGGAGAGTGAGGTGAGTGCACCGCTTGGAAACCTGTGAAAGCATGCGACACAAACTGGAAAGCAAGTAAGCCAACAATCCAAAGTGATGGTTAAACCAACAACACATTTCAGTAAGATGCATACATACATATATAATAAGAGTTTATGCACACATGTGTAAGTAAACAGATACATATATCGTTAGAGTAAACAAGACAATTAAAATACAATAACAACATATGCATGAAACGTGTTAGCTCTGTTATATTAAGAAGTGAAAGTTCCAATCATACAGTACAACCATGACCAACGACTAGTCTCGACAGTGGAACATTACAATCACTACTGCCTGCTCCTCCAAAGAGATGTACTAGCTCTGCACTGTGGAGAAGCTAAGGCTCATTACAATACTCTCCAAGCTTTCTCCAAGATATTCCTATTAGAAGCTTGGCTGACCAAAAGTCTCTGCAATGAGTTATGATGGACTATATATAGCAAAGAGTGGGGTGGCCCTTGACATTCCCCCTTTGTGATTATTCATCTATCCTCATGACTCTTCAACTACTCTATGACTGCTATATTTAGCTATTAACACTTGAACTTCCACTTGACAAGATGTTACATACAATCTACACATGTACCCATGTGAGACGAAATAGGCTTGAGCAATCCATGCAAGACATCACTAACACTTGGACAATTGTGGTAAGACAAACTCTTTGACATCCTTGCTGTGATCTACGATGGCGAACTAATGCCAAGCTTCGCCGTTCATGATGGTGTATGTGTGCTCAATGGTGACATCCTGCTGAAAGCGAACTCTTGCCTCCATTGCATCCGAGTACACTGATATGGCTCCTCTGTCCAACTCATATGATAACGTGCGCATCATCATCTTAAGTGCAGCTGGACCAGCAACATACTGATGCATAGTGTCTGGGCTGATATGCAAGTGTGTGTTGGTGACCATGCGCATCAACTTGTTGAAATACATGTTCAGCTCCAGTTAGACTTGTTTCTTGTCTTCTCTTTAGTGAGTGTGCCAAATGGGTGGGATCGCATGTGTGCGCACAATGACATCCATGCTCCTAAATACCCTTACATGCGATTGATAACATTGCTCACCTTGTATGCTCGATGCCAACTTCCAGGTGGATCCATAACCTGTATGGGTGCAATTTCATCAGTCCATGCATGTTGCGCCTCCTGTTGTACCCGTTCTTGCTGCAACTCCTTATCTCATATGTGTAGCTCCTGTTCTTCCTTGAGTTGTTGCTTCAACACTTGCAACTCCTTCTCTATTTCTCTCTTTGCCTTCACGCGATCCTCTTGTCGCCTCATAGCCTCAATCTCCAAAGCTACTTTTATCACAAGTGGATCTCCTTGAGCTTGCAACTTTGTTCTGCCTCTACGCTGTCAACAACCTTCCTTCTACTGTTACTGATGGTGCCGCTCGTTATGAGTCCATTGCCATTTCATCTTGATATCCTTGTCTATGAAAAATTGATGTCTTCATAGATAGGCAAGTTCATATATACTTTATCGACTGCATCCCCATTTGTGTTCTGAATGGTGTCATCGACTCTGCTCTCTTGGAAACCATTGTACCTCTGCTACTGAGAGGCAGACAAACACCTATGATACTTGGAGACATAGAAACACTCATGACAAGAAATCTGTCAGTCAAAAACCAAAACAAACTAGAGGACTGACATGTAACACACCTGTGTGACTATATGTGAAGATTATGCAATTTCCACTAGGAGGCTGGGAGACTGACTGCCAAAACTATGCAAGGCACAGTTCGGGTTGTCAGGAAGTTGAATAAATGATGGGACTATGCAAATGTACAGTCCATCCTGGCTTACTGAGGACTGAAACTGTGCAATGCACAATTTCAGTCAGCAGTGACATGCAAACCAGCAAACTACATTGCACAGTTTCTGTGGCCAGTAAGGAACTGCCTCCCAGAATTGCGCAATGCAAGCCTGGAGGTTAGTGTTGGGCCAGACTTGTGCAATTTCTGGAGGAAAGGTAGAGCCTTCACTTCTAGAAATGCATAATGCTAGCGAGGTAAGGCAAGATCAGAGCCAAGGCAGCCTAGACCCGCCGACATGCGACCGAAAACATGAGAAGTGTGAATGCATGGTGGTACTGAGTGTAAACAAGAGTGAATGATCATGTGTGCAAACACCAAGTGCAGGATTTAGAAAACAGGAAAGCATGAATCTGTGTGAAGCGAGTCACCGCAACGATGACCGTTGGTGTAAAAACAGTGTCATGCATGTGACAACAATGAGATGCGAACGAAAACTGAAACAATGCTTCTACAAGCTAACATACATCAAAACAATAGCAGACGCTTATTGAAATCAAAAGACAACACTTACACAAGCCAAAACAAAAAAGTCGACAAAAACGCAACACAAGACATCCAAAGCAGGCTTACCCTGAAACAGCTGAGATGAATGTGTCGACGACTCCTAGATGCGATGTGGGATGTCAGAGCTGGAAGATCGATGTGAGGAATGAGCTCTATAGTGTCTGATTCATAATTTTTTTATAAAATCGAGGTTATGACGCGCATGCCACAAATCTAGGAAAAGCGACACTTGGTGGGAGGTTTCTAAAATGAGCATTGCATGTAACCTCCAGTTGCTAAAAATAGAACCCTAAAACTAGGGATGCCTTTGCATGCTGCCTTAGGAAAAGAAGTCCATGCATGCAAATCAGTTTTGCCCAATCCCGGAGGGAACCAGTCAACCTAAAGGCACATGCATCGGTCTGTGAGCTTGGGATGAAAATTTGCGCAGTTCCTAGGTTGATCTAGGCTACCTGTCCCAGAGTGATTGCATAATTTTTGGGGTTAGCATGTCACTGCCTCCTAGAATTGCGCAATTTTTGGGCTGAGTAGCAGTGCTAGGTCAGATTGCGTAGTTTTCTGGAGGAATATTGCCTGATTGCTCTGCACAATTCTGGAACCCAGCAAGCTGCCGGCTGATTTGTGTAATTTCTGGAGGGAAGGCTAGTTCCCCTCCAGAATTGTGCAAGTTTTTGAGGGAAGCCTGATAGACTGATTTGTGCAATTGTTGAGCTTAGCAGGCTGGCCAGCCGATTTGCGCAATTTTTGGAGGGAAGGCTGGTTCCCCTCCAGAACTGCGCAATTTTCTTGGGGAACTGCTTGGCCAGCACATCATCTAAGTCCGGAAAGACAGCTTGTGAGGGGAGTGAAGCAAACTGACATGCACAAGCTGACACGACATTGAGAAACAGCCAAAACCTATATGCTTGATGGTGCAAGACATGCTGCTGAGGATGGTTGGTAGGGAGGCTAAAAAACAAAGCTAGGACAAAATTTTGGAGGGTCTTTGTAGCCACTACAAGACTCCCCTAAATCAACAGATAAATTTTTAAATAATAAATCCCTTGTATTTCTAAATCCATGTTTAAACCATACTTAAAATTTACAAAACCTGATTAAAAATATATTATGCTACTTACAATTGACCGAATATAAGGATTATTGAAAACTAGATCCACTTACATTGAACATCATTTGGATTAATGATAACTCAATTCAGATGTATTGGATCATATAACATTTGTAGTATACATTCCTCGATGCAACATGTTTGTGCTCTTATGTTAAAATTTCCTCACTGGCACGTGTATAAAATCAAACGGAGCACTTCGTTTATTTATTTTAATTCTTTCAATGTTGCCTGGCCTTACCATCAATTTCATAATAATAATAATATTAGGTTTTAGTATCCACTTTGATATTGTGATATTAGGAACAACTATAAATTATGAATAAGGAACTTATAAGGTTTAAAATGTTATAAATTGAATTTTAGCACTTTATTTTTATCATAGATATTTTTGTTATTAATTTTGATAAAAGGTAATAATTATGGTAATCAATTTATTGTTGATTTTGTATTAGTTATATTTTGATTATAAATATTTACTTGCTAATATAAATTGCTAAGCAAATAATTTTATTTTTGTCATATATTAACATTTTATTTAAGTATTATTTTATCGGTGAAAATAATTGAAGTCTTATGGCAAAATTGAATTGATATATATATATATATATAATATATATATATATATATATGAAAAGTCAAAATTAAAATCCAACAGATAAAAATAAAACTAAGTAAGAAAAAAAAACTTATAGAAGAAGCTAAAAGTTATTTCAATCATTTTGTAACATCACCTTAACCATTCCCTAATTTTTTTTGCCTATGAATAATTATTATTGTTACTATCTTGCATAACCAATAACCATATGTCACTGTTACTGGTCAAGGCTACATTCCCACTTATTTAGTATATTCCAAGTTTATTTATTTATGGTGAGATGAATGGTTTACTTATAACAGTACTCTGGCTTGACATACTTATGACATGATGTGCCTGTGATTCTATCGATTGTACCTATATGAGTTTACGTGTTCAGGCTCACTGCAAGCCTTATTTCAACTGTCTTATGCTCATACTTCTATGATATGGTTAGTGCTACTCCATTACAATTAATTAATCAGGATTATTTCATTAATGTTATGGATGCAAGCATGATGTGCTTGGCTTAACTGATATATGTCTCTATACGGTTATCATGACAATTAATCATTGTTGGATCAACCTACAATGGGATTATGGAAGAACTAACCGCGAGCACTATTAACATATATCACCATTAAATAGTGTTGTGAGACTTGGCCTTTTACCCATTCTATTGTATGGACTCTTCGAAATTTCTCGAAGCCTATCTGTCTCATCTGACATACAAGGTACTTGGCCATCGTCCTCACTCCACGTGTTAGCTAATCAAACAAATTTAATGAAGAGAGGAGTTACAATGGTAACTACTTCACTCTCCTCTCGTCGCTACCTCAAGCCATTTGTAATTTTTCTTGTAGGAAACTTGGCTCTGGAGATTGGTTGTTCTTCCACGCGATTGTATGCATATGTCAATCCCTAGGTAAGGTATTCCCAACTGATTTTTGGTACAAATCCCTAACAACCAAGTTTCCTTGTCTAATATGATACCATTTCTGCAAATTCCTATTTTGTGCACTAACTCTTGCAGAAAATGTTCTTACGTAAGTGGTTCCTCCTATTTGCAATCATGGGTTCAGATTGTGGACTACATGGAGTTTTATTCACTGAGACTTTCACTGTGGCAAGTAAGGTTGCTTATATATCTTGGATTACTCTTGGTATTCCTACTTTGACGCACATAATATTGCAGGAAGTGGTTAAGAAATATTTACTCCTACTTAATTGTTGTACATGATTACGGGAGAGGTTCATTCCCTGTGAAGTCCTTCAGATATAAGCCCCTTCTCTACAAACTTATGTCTTTTTTTAATAAGAATTTAATCACTTGACAGGTTAAACTTGTCAGCCTTGCAGGTGAGATCCTCTTATTGTATTTCAAGGGGTCAGCTATGGTTGCAGCTTGCAACTTCCAAGGTTTAACATTTGAAAGCCTTGCTTTCATCTAGGTGTTCATGAAGCCTACCTTTTGTCTTTCGACTAGATTTCCTTTGGAATAAATACTAAGTATTTTATTTTCAACTGGTTTGTAGTTCAATTACTAAATCTAGAATGGTCCTCTTAGGGTTTTTCGATTCTAGGCTTTAAAATTTGATTTACATACTTTAATGCTTGTCTCAGCATTGCTTGCGTGTCATACAAAACCCTTACATTTTTATCGAAAATGGTTATAAATAACAACAATAATTTTGTCTTATGATGCCCCAATCGTTACCGTCAAAACCCTTTTATATATTTTGCATGTATATCTTTTCTTAAGTGATGTAAAACCCTTGACTAATATTCTTCCTATGCTTTTCTAGGGCTTGGATTCTAATTTCCTTCACTGTGTTTCCAGCTACAAAATATGTGCTATGTATAGACTATTTCCATATAATACACTCGCGTAACATTATATGCACTTATGGTGAATTACTACGTTCTGCATGGTATAATGTTTTTTGAGATTTTCTTATGGAAATTTGAATAAGGCTGTGAGCATAAGATTTCGTCAATGTATATGGATAATTGCAATAGTTGTTGTAACATAGCCTCGTTCATCTGTATTATTTCATCACAATATTATGAGAGACTTTGCAAAATTAAATTGTGTATAATTATTTTCATATATTTAAATTTTCATAACAATGTATGATCTTTTGATAACTATGGTACAGAGTTTTCTTTGCTTCCTGTTATTAATTATGAGTTTGATATCAAAGTTTATGAAATTCCTTTGAAAGTAGCTTGTTCTCTTTTGGACCCCTCTTTTTTCTTTTAAAACAAAAATAGGTTAACAATGAATTGTTGTGGTCTTGTTGACCCAACAAGATCTATATTTAAACTCTTCTTATTCACAATTATCTTTATTTTTATATAACGGGGATTGTTCCTAGCTAGTTGGCCCAACCGAGAACTAACCCTAATACACAAACCCTTATTTTAGTTAAAGTAAAATTTTCCCATTCCCGCATAGGCCTGAAATTACTCGCATTGCACAAATTACATTCCACAATAGAAGTCATAAAGAAGAGTCTTCACAGAAAGTAATTAATATTTATGAACAGAAAGTTTGCTTATCTAGTTTGTTCTTTTCACTTAGGTTAACCAATCACAATACTACAAATATTTTTACAAGAAAATATATCATTCCTTTATAACCAGAATATAGAGACCTGTAGAAAATACACATTATAGTAATTAGTAACCTATGTTCTAGAATACATAATTCAAAGTACTTATCTCTCTTAGGTGAGGTCGCCAGGTAATCTACAGAGGAGAAGACAACTCCTCCCAAGCAAAGAGAACGACCACTACCGGTTCTCCCCCCGAGCCAGTTTCCACTTCCAAAATAGTTGTTTGATAGTGACCTAGAAAGGTTTGTCTGAGGGCATAAAAATTGTACTAGTCCAACCCAATAACTTACAGACTCACAAGTCTGACATGGGGATTCCACTAGCCCCCACCAACTCAAGAATTCCCACAAATGGCAGCATATTTCCTCCCCTTCACATCATCCTATTCTAGGGATTCATCTTCTTTCTCTCCCTTCTTAGTTGCCTCAGGTTCCTCTCCTACCCTCTTGGCTTCTTTTCCCAACCAAGATGATTTATCTCCAGGGAAAGGGAGCAATTGTCCTCTAATTGTGTGGTAAGTGAAACTTTTCCATTTAGTGTCTTCCCTGTAAATTCCTTGGTTGACCATAACCAAATTTTAAATAAAATCAAAATAAACTGTAAACATTAAATTTTCCACTCGGCTTTCTCCACATAGCCCACAGTTTACTGAGTTACTGC
The DNA here is from genome assembly GCA_000404065.3 of Pinus taeda. Lineage (NCBI taxonomy): Eukaryota > Viridiplantae > Streptophyta > Pinopsida > Pinales > Pinaceae > Pinus > Pinus taeda. The sequence goes on from APFE030525599.1 coordinate 48,823, forward strand.
AGTGAATGTAAATTAAATATTTACTTTTCACTTAGGGGTGTTACATATTCCCCCCTTGAGCGAAACACCGTCCTCAGTGTTTCTTGACCTTCAACATAGGCTAGAATATGTTTCATGCATCAAATCCTTCTTCCCAAGTAGCCTCTTCCGGCTAAATTTCTTCCACCGCGCTTAACCTAGTAACTAATTGCTTATGTAGCACAATCTCCCCTAAATGAGAATGTGTGAAGGATTGACCAAGATTACTCCATCCAGTTTAACCTACATTCATATAACCTCATTTTTATCCTCCTAGAATGAGACTCCTTAGTCGAGGCCATTAGATATTTCTTTTGCACTACCTATCTTTGTGAACCCTCGACATAGCTATTTGTTTGTACTAGAGGAACGAGAATGGTTTTGTTATACCTCTAGGAAAATTATACCTTTCTTGTTAATAGACTTCTATTACATTAAAAAAGAGGACTTATTAATCTCTTCACATTGCTACTGTCGCAACACAACAACCACAACGATAGTAAATTTATCTTACACACACAATGATTGATACAATCTTATCAACATATTTATTTATTTTATTTCTTCATTTTCAAGAGACTTTTCAGTGCAGAAGTTCACAAATTCCTTAACAGTTTGGACTTTGTTTCGTCAAATCTGTACGAGCCAATATGATTGCATTCGACTTATTTATACCTAAGGTATGTTAGTTTTTGTAGCATAGAATGTGTTCTAGCCACAAAATTTGGTGGAGAGGCTAGAATACATGTATTCTCAAATACCCAAAAATCGTTTGTGGAAATTCCACCTCGAGACAACTTAATTAGATTTATAGGTCAGTTTTAATATTTCCTAAGTCTAAACTTAGGAAATATGATTAGTTAATTATAATTAATTAAGTCATGGTGAGAATGCTCTAGAAAAGTACATGGATCATTTTCTAGTTAATCCTAGCCATCGATTAAGATTTAGTCGTGGTCGTTGAAGTCTCAACGGAGGATTATAAGAAGAAGTTGATGGGGCTTAGAGAAGACACACCAAATCAGTTGAGCATTTGATTCTTCTGAGAAATCGATTTATAGAGTAGCAGTTGTGTGTTGCCAGAAGTGATTCAGTGAGGTTGAAGTAGTGAGAGAGGGGTAGAGATAGTGAAGTCAGAGGAAGTTTTCTAGTTCCAGTGAGAACATTGTAAAGAGGAAATGATTGCCACAGAGAGGCAGCACAAAGCCCTCTTGGGGATATTTATGTTTTGTTGGGGAGAAGTCGAGACTCAGTGCCAGAAGCTGGATAGAGGTTCCAGAGGTCGAGAGAATTAGTTTCCTAGACAACAGCTGACGAGACAGTGAGAGGTGACGCATTTCCGAGCTAGAGGGGCGCAGTGACTACGTAGGCTGATGTAGAGACTGCGTAGAAGTAGCAAGGGATGACTCAGTTTTGACCTGAGGTCAGTGTCGGATTGCTTGTGGAGTGACGAATTTTCCTCACTAGTTATTTTTGCCACTTATTTCTCTGTTTAGATAGCCAGTTTGGGCATCCATAGTTTGTATTGAGATTTTCACTACTGCATAATATTAAAACCCTAAGTTGCTACACCAGTTTTCTCGAGGGTTTTTCCGAGGTCTTAGTCCAAAAATAATGGTGTATTTTGTGTGTGTGCATATATTTCTTCCAGCGTTTTTATTCTTTCCGCAATATTTATTTTGTGAAGTTTGCAATGTACTTGTTTTGATATTTCCATAGCATGCAACAAATAATTTGTTTAATTAAATTAACAAATAAAAGAAATAACATCAGTTGTTGCAATAGGATTTAGGGTTAGCCAAATTTTCACATGGTATCAAAGCGCATATTGTAAGCTAGAGAGCTTAGTAGCAAAAGGGAAAAGCAATTTTGTAGCTTTGCATAAGCAGCAGTTCTAAACCCTTAGAGGCAACACAGTTTCTTGGCCAAGAGGGTCAATTTAGTGAGGAAACATCGATTTCTCTAAGAGAGCCATAGAGAAATTGGATTTCTCCAGTTTGAGGATTACTAGAGTCATAGGGAGTGTTAGAGTCCTATAATAATAGGATTCATAATTTTGAATTGACTATGGTCGGTATTTTAATATTATACATACCTTTGCTTTTTGAAAATGTTTTCTATATTAGAATTAAAAAATGTAAAGAGGGTATGTCCTAAAAGAAATATCAAAGGACAAAAAGAATAAGAGAAGGTCAAAAAATGAAAATATATGAACCCCAAAAACAAAAAGAGACCATGAAAGTGTGCAAGTCTAA
>APFE030525599.1:53131-71125 GCA_000404065.3 Pinus taeda
GATAGATGAAAAAATAGAGCATAAATGGTACATCTTCCAAAAATTTCTTGTTTAAGTCATAATTTTGTAAAAACTATTGTGGCCAACCTAAGACACATTTTGAGAAACCGGAACAGGCTTGTGTTCCTAAAAGACTAATCTACAAAAACCTATCTCATGTTTTACACAGGTATTACAAAAAGGGAGGTAAATGCATATCCTCAGATCTTATTTTTCAAACTGTGTAAAGTCCTGTTTTTGACATCTTTTTTCAGAGAATATTGTGAACAGCTGGAGCTGTATTTTGGGAAACTGAAAGAGGTTTATCTCAATAACATACTTTTATACAATAACCTCTTTCCCTTTTTACATATCTATCTCGGATTTAGATATACAAAGGTATCACTGGACCCTAATTTTCCAGGATTTCTGGGGCAGAATGCACAAAGGAAGGAGGTAGTTAGTGACTTGGAAGCCTCATCATCAATTAAGAGTTGCTATCAAATTCGAATATCTCTTCTTTGTCACCATCAATCCATAAATATAGTGCCAAATAGATTCATTATTTTTGAGTGTCCTTTATTTAAGTTCTATTAATGTAAAATAGTTTGAGATATTTGTAAAACCAATCTTGATATTTTTTCAAGATATTTTAGTTTAGAATTTGTATAAATACTTCTTCATTTGAAGTATTGTGGGTGGATTCTTAGACATTTCTATAGACTTTTAGATCAAAAGATTGTAAAGTTATTGTATCACTGACTGGGCCAGCAAGTTGGATTGATGAATAAAGACAAGATATTTCACAGGATTCATGTGTTAAGCGAAGTGCAGACAAGTATTTTCTCATGTTGTTGTTATCTTTCTTAAAGTTTTTCCACAATCTTTAATGTATTTCTGAATCTGAATGCTATAACTGAAACAATATCTCAGAATTTGTTTAATTACACTCTGTTTTAACAGTTAGGCTTATAAATGTTTTCAACTGATATCTAAGTTAAGGAATTCTTAGTTTCTCCTTAGTTTAGGTTATTTATTTATAATCTATAAAAAAAGGATTCTTAATTGCCCTTTATTTCTGATTACCATTTGTTCCTTGTTTTAATCCCGGTCTGAGAACTCTTAATTGCTCTCTCACCCTGGTCAAGACCATTTCACCCCTTTGGCCCAAAGACCTGCACTTTACTCTGCTAGCTTGCCATTTGAACATTCCCTTCAGTGAGTTGATCCAGTTCTGCTGCCCTTCTGTTGACCCCATAACCCAATGGTCTAAAGACATCATTCTATACATCTGTTTCAAGGATCCCACCACCCAATCTTCAATACAAATCAAAACCCCCTGAACATTCAGAACTAGCCTAAAATCCCAACAAACAAAGCTAAATCATATAGAGAGAGCCCTCTTTGAGCCTAGGTTGGCTAGAGCCTATGCTCCAAAGTTGGTTTGTGGTTACCTCGGTGATTTCCTTCTTTAACCTTGAGAAAATACTGAGTGATAACAGGGAGTAACCAATATTTTCCTTACAGAGCAAATATCTAGTCGGATTGTATTTTACAGCAGTTTCCAATGCAAAAAAATGCGAGGATAAAGAAAGAGCACACACCGAGGGAAATTTTCCTCCGGGGACTTCTAGCTTCAAAAGTTTCAATTTTCTCTTGCAGATCAACAATTGTTGTGAGTAGTTTTACTCACTACAATAGGGAGTGCGTAGAGTCTAGAAGCAGCTGAGAAGAAGAGAAGAGGAGGATTTCGACATCATTTTTGAGATGGCCATAGATGGGTAGGGTCCATGGAAGAGCAACATATTAGATCCATTTGTTGCAGATTTCTCACATGGATCAATATCCTTACTATGGGAGCCCAACAGAATTGGTAGCAGAAGGATCATAGTTTCAGCAGGTGCAGTCAATCATTTTGATGACAACTGCATATCTAGTTGCAGCCAATACCTGGGAGAGCATTGCAGAACTAGTTGGAGTGACATAGGTAGTGTGAATTACCTAGTTGTAGTATGCAGGTGCAATTCTAGCGAGGAGATTCCTAGCGCAGAGCTATGCAGTCTAGTTTCCATTGCAGGAGGACAGAGCGAGTTGCCGGGAGGGAGAAGAGAAATTTCCCATAGGGAGATAGAGACTTTGAGGAAGTCTAGTTTCAAAGGGAGCAACCCTATATAATCTAGTGCTTCGGGATCTTGGGAGATCAAACTCATTATTGCAGTAGTTGCAACATCTCTGTAGAAGAATCAACAAAGCAGTAACAATGACAATGTGATTAGATCAAATTTCGTGATGATGACAATGATACCTCTAGGAGCCAAGTGGGGTGACTTGGTGTTGTAGCCCCAGAGTTCTACAGATGGGCAAGATTCTTGAGGAGGTCCACCTCTTGAATTAGAACCTTTCTATGAGAGCCCACAATATTTTGTAGCAGGATGGATTAGTGGCAGTATATGCAGTCAGATGCCAGAGTGACAGATGTAGAGTCTAGTTGCATGTCAAATGTTGGGGAGCGTAGTGCAGAATTGGAGGCAGTGCAGTTGGCACAATGCAGAGTCAGTGGCAACTCAAATGCCTCAGTGATAATGCAGATAATAGCAATAGTCAAAGACTCAAATGATAGATGTATCATACTAATCACGGTTGATTCAGTATTTAGGATGTTTTTTCAGTTGCAGATGCTGCATTTGCAGTAGTAACAGATGGAGAGGCAGTCGTAGTGCAGATGCAGTATTGGCAGCAACTCAACAGAGTCAACAACAACACAGATGCAACACATATCAGAGTTACGCAGTGGTTGGTGGAAAGCAGTAACCAAACATCAGCAGTGTTATAGGAGATGATGCAGATACAGGGTGTTGTTTCAGTGGGTTGCAACACTATAACACATTCCTCGCTAAGAGGGAGTGTTAGCTTTTGTAGTATCGGATGTGTTCTAGCCACAAAATTTGGTGGAGAGGCTAGAATACATGTATTCTCTAATTTCCATAAATCTTTTCTGGAAAGTCCACCTATAGACTACTTAATTAGATTTATAAGTAAGTTTTTAATATTTCCTAAGTCTAAACTTAGGAAATATGATTAATTAATGACAATTATTAATACGAAAAAGTACATTGATTGATTTCTAGTTGATCCTAGTCATCGATTAATATTTAATCGTGGTTATTGAAGTCTCGTTTATAGGAAGAAGTTGATGGGGCTTGGAGAAGACACACCAAATAAGTTGAGCACTAGATTTTGTTGAGAAATTGATTTCCAGAGTAGCAGTTGTTTGTTGCTAGAAGTGATTTAGTGAGGTTGAAGCAGTCAGCGAGGGGAAGAGATAGTGAATATGGAGGAAGTTTTCTAGTTCCAGCAAGTATATTACAGAGAGGCAGTGATTTCCACACAGGCACAACACAAAGCCCTCTTCGGGAGATTTTCGTTTTTTCTTGGGGGAAGTCGAGACTCAGTGCTAGAAGCTGGATAGAGGTTCCAGGGGCCAAGAGAATTAATTTCCTAGGCAACAATTGATGAGATAGTGAGAGGTGACGAAGTTCTAAGCTAGAGGGATGTAGTGACTACGTAAGATGATGCAGGGATTGCAGAAAAGCAACAAGGGACAATTCAGTTTCGAGCTAAGGTCAATGTCGGATCGCTTATGGAGTGAGGAATTTTCCTCACTAGTTATTTTTTGCTAATTATTTCTCTGTTTGGATAGCCAGTTTGGGCATCCATAGTTTGTACTCAAATTTTCACTACTACATAATATTAAAACCCTCAGTGGCTGCACCGGTTTTCCCGAGTTGGGTTTTTCTGGGGACTTAGTCCAAAAATAATGGTGTATTTTGTTTGTGTGCATCTATTTATTCCAACATTTTTATTCCTTCCATGGTATTTGTTTGTGAAGGTTGCAATGTATTTGTTTCGATATTTGCCGTAACACATAACAAATAATTTGTTTAATTAAATTAACAAATAGGAGAAATAACATTAGTTGTTACAATATGATTTGGGGTTATTCGATTTTTCACAAGGTATACTATTAACATATTATTATGATTTTATTATTTTATTTTTGTTGTAGTTGGTTATCCTTTAATGTCACCATCATCAATATCTGGCATATCAATTGAAAGGATTCCAAACACCCAACCAATCACCCATCATTGACTCACATTGTTCATATATTTGGTAATCATAGGAATCTTATATCCACATTCAACTTGAACAAGAGTTATCCTTAAGTGCTCAATTGACTTCCTTAGGTACATCAATATACCATACATTTGTTGTATATTACAAGGTTTTTTTTTAGTTGCAAACATACAATGCATTACGTTGTTGTTGTTATAACTTCCGTCCTTTTCAACTTGCTTCCCATTTGCAAATATGACTCCAAATTTTAGGTTATCATCAAATATTTTCTTCACTCATTCTTGAAAAAAGGTTTATAGACTATGTATCAAAATGATCCTTATGAAAATTAACAAAAATAATCTTGCAACTATTAACAAGTAGTCGTCTTATTGATAATCTCAAATTCCTCAGGATGATCTAACAGACAACGCCCATATTCCTTCCAAAGCATATCCATGGTATAGGAAATGTCACTTTACTTAGTTTATTTGGTATTCATCTTCGGATTTGTTGGTGCATACACTTCCTCATCGTTCTAGATTCCTGAACTTTCTCATTAACCAACAATAATGAAATATGATTTGCTTAATTATCTTTTATTATCATATAAATCTTCTAAGAAATTGTTTGTTCCCTTGGGCACTCAATAAGACTACTTTGTAGGTAATAATTTCCATCAGTATTTTATAATTGAAGTTACCCATAGATATTTAATTCAATTCATTTCTCATTGTTAGTTCTTAATAGGTGACTTATGCCTTCATTTTTTTTAACAACATAGTAATATGGATTGAAGTTTCTCACCTGATTGTATCCATATCTCAAGATTTGAGTTAGGTAAGGGTGCAAATGCTAGTCTGGTAAGCGAAGTTGCCATATTTCCAATTTCTCTTTATATGAAACACAACATTGTTTGTTACTATTTTCTCTTAAATAGGCTGCAGTGTTGAACCATTCAACAATGATACCACTTGTAACATCCCCTTAAGCATTTCCTAATCTTTATTTTGTTGGTATACCAATAATTACTATTGTTACTATCCTGCATAACCAATAACCATATGTAACTGTGACCAGTCAAGGCTACATTCACACTTGTTTAGTATATTCCAAGTTTATTTATTTCTAGTGACATGAATGGTTTACTTATAACAGTACTCTGGCTTGAATTACTCATGGCACAATGTGCTAGTAATTATAGTGATTGTACCTATATGAGGTTATATGTTTAGGTTCATTGCAAGCCTTATTTCAACCATCTTATGCTAATACTTCTATGATATGGTTAGTGTTACTCCATTACAACTAATCAATTTAGGATCACTTCATTAATGGTATGGATGCAAGCATGATATGTTTGGCTTAACTGATGTATTTCTCTACAAGGTTAGCACGACATATTAATCGTTATCGGATCAATCTGCAATGGGATTATGTAAGATCTAAGCATGAGCACTATTAGGATATATCGCCACTCAATATTGTTGTGAGACTTACACTTATACCCTTTATATTGTATGGACTCTTCGAAATTTCTCGAAGCCTCCCTATCCCATCTGACATACAAGGTACTTGGCCACCGTCCTCACTCCATGTGTTAGCTAATCAAATCACCGAGATTCTAGGGTTAGAATCGAATGGCTTTGAAGAAGAGAGGAGTTACAATGGTAACTACCTCACTCTCCCCTTGTTGCCACCTCAGGTCATTTGCAATTTTTCTTGTAGGAAACTTGACTCTGCAGATTGGTTGTTCTTCCATGCGGTTGCAGCTATTGCATCTCAATCCCTAGGTAAGGTATTGCTAATCTATTTTCACTACAGATCTCTAACAACCAAGTTTCCTTGCCTAATATGATACCATTTGTGCAATTTATTATTCTGTACACTAACCCTTGTTGAAAATGTTCTTCCATAAGGAGTTCCTCCTTTTTTGGATCGTGGGTTCGAATGGTGGACTACATGGAGTTTTATTCACCAAGACCTTCATTGTGGTAAGTAAGGTTACTTCTATATCTTGGATTACTCTTGGTATTCCTCCTTTGATGCACATAATATTACAGGAAGTGGTAAATAAATCTTTACTCCTACTTAATTATTGTACATGCTTACGGGAGAGGTCCATTCCCTGTGAAGTCCTTCAGGTATAAGCCCCTTCTCTACATACTTATGTATTTTTTTTTATAAAAATTTAATCACTTGACAAGGTAAACTAATTAGCGTTGCGGGTAATATTCTCTTCTTGGATTTCAAGGGGTCGGCTTTGGTTGCAGCTTGCAACTTCTCAAGTTTAACATTTGAAACCCTTGCTTTCTTCCAGGTGTTCAGGAAGCCTACCTTTCATCTTCCGACTAGACTTCCTTTGGAATAAATATCGAGTATTTTCTTTTCAACTGGTTTGTACTTTGATTACTAAATCCAAAATGGTCCTCTTAGGGTTTTTTGATTATAGGCTTTACAATTCGATATACAAACTTTAATGTCGGTTCCAGCGATCGCTTGCGTGTATTACAAAACCCTGACGTTTTATCGAAAATTATTAGAAATAACAAGAAGAATTTTGTCATATGATGCCCCAACCGTGACAGTCATAATCCTTTTATATATTTTGCATGCATAATTTTTTGAAAGTGATGTAAAACCCTTCATTAATCTTCTGCCTATGCTGCTTCAGGGCTTGGCTTCTAATTTCCTTTACTGTGTTTCTAGCTACAAAATATGTGTTGTGTATAGACTATTTATGTATAATACACTCATGTAACATGATATGCACGCATGGTGAATTATTATGTTGTGTATGGTATAATTTTTTTGAGATTTTCCTGTTGACATTTGAATAAGGCCATGAACATATGCTTCCGTCAATGTATGATCTGTATGTGTAAACTTGAAGATTTTTCGCAATTTGCAAGTTAAATTTATATGTGTTTTGGGTAGAGGATCAATTTACTAAACACATAAACAAGTAAATTTTAACCACAATTTATAACCAAACATAGACAAAATAAGCATATCTGAAACACATAACACAAAGCATGATAAATGATTTCACCCTCTCCTGGGCTACATTTCCTGGTCCAGCTTCCAACGTAGGGCCTCTTTCATTAAAAATGATCAAAACTGTATTTACATGCTTTACAAAGCTCAAACAGTAGAACTGATGTCTCCAATGGATCCAACACTGGAAAAAACCCCCATTTTGGTTCTTTCTGCACCTCATGTGGCAAAAAGTTGAGTAATTTATGATTGTTTTTTAGTTTTTACTCCATTACCGAACTAATCATCCTCCAATTCTGCCCAAAACTGGCTTGAGCGCACCAAATGCGGAACCGATGCGCAAACCTGGCCTACATTCCTGCTCGACGGGTGAAATTATAGGAGGTTAACTCCACCATTAAGCCCCCAGTTTCAAATTTTGTTCTCATGTAATGGGCCAATATTCTGGGGTTGTTGTTTAGCACCCAGTTGGGCGCATGCTCTTGGTTTTATGGGTCGCATGTGGGTAGGCCCTCGCTAGTTTTCCGCACCTATGGTTACATGGGAGGGTCATACGACTCAGGGCTGGACCCTTTCCTTCCATCGTGCCCGTGGTTATATGGCACCATGTGCCTTGGGGCTGGCCCCCTTAACTCCCGCTTGGTCATAACGCTAGTTTCATGTAAGGTTTGGGTCGCAAACTATGACCATGGGCCATGCTAATGCCTATGCCCTGGGGCCCCCACCTGCAGTCCCGTTGCGCTAGGGTGGCTAGGGGCAAGGCTTAGCTTGACCCCCTCCCCCCAGTGGCACATAACACACACTTTAAATATCATTTAATTCCCATAGTAAATAAGAACTAATGTAGGTGGGCTAGTGGAGAGCTTGGCTGGCATGTGGTAGGTTGCGAGTTCGAACTTACGAAGGCAGTTCAGCCTCAAACAAATTTTACATGGCCAACAGGAGGCCACGTGGCAGCAAGGATTGGCCCATGTGGCATCTCCTGATTGGTCCACCCAATCACACTTAAACCAATAATATGCCACCAAATCGAACCAATAACAAAATGCCACTTGTCCTCATCCCATTGGCTAATGGGATGCCCAGTCACCCTGTCCAATCATTGCCTAGTATGCATATGGATTGCTGACTGGGCATCCCTGCAAATTCATTTTTAAAATTTTAGTTGTTTAGAAAATTAACCAGAACACAATATTGGGAGCATCTGATATTGGTTTTGAGTGAAATGAGTTGCGTTGGATTCAGATTGCCGAGATCTATCCAATTGTACAGGTTTCAAGCACTTTTTAGCACTTTGAATTTTAAGCACTAAATTGATCCCTTGGATCACTCCTCCCTATTGGAAGCTTTTGGACCTCCAAAAGACTACTTTCAGTCAACAAATACATGAGGGTACAATTTCGTCACCCTTCCCTTCTCAATCCACTTAGTTTTGCTGGGATTTGTGCCTTTGAGACCAACACGAAGGTACTCCACATTCCCTCATTTTGAAGTTCTTGTTCTTCTGTCAAGGATGGTATCTTGTTGTAATTCTTCAAGAAATTCTAATGATAAATATTCTATTGAAGGAATTTGAACATGCTCTCCTTGATCATCAATAAAAGGAGGCTCATATAGTCTCAAATTCTCAACCTTATCGACTACATACATTTGCATATAAGGAGGCAAATCTAAACGAAAGGCGTTATTACCAATCTTTTCTAGAATCTTAAAAGGTCCATACCTTATTGGTTTTAGCTTTTTACCTTCTCCTTTAAGCCTCTCTTTGCTAATGTAAAGCCAAACTTCGTCTCCAACTTGGAAACTGTGGTCAAGATAATGCTTATCATGCCTTGTCTTGTATTTAGTTTGAACTTTTTCCAACTGTCCTTGAACCATTTGATGCACAAATTGAACTTGCTCAATGAACCACTTGGCCTTATCAATGTCACTATGACCATCAATAGCAACATCCTTCCAAAAGATAAAATCTAAATGAGATTTTGGTAAGTAACCAAAGTATGCCTCAAAGGAGATGTTTGAGTTGATGAATGCTTTGCCCAGTTATAAGCATGCTGAATGTAATGTAAGTGTTCATCCCAAATCTTGGGATATTTGTTGCAATAACCACAAAGAAGATGTACTACCATTTTGTTCACCACTTATGTCTGACCGTCGATTTATGGATGGAATGTTGTGCTCTTTTTCAACTTGGTGTACATGAGTGCCCATAAGCTTGACAAAAAATTCCTGAAAAATCGAGAATCTTGATCATAAAAAATGGATTTGGGCAACCCAAAATGTACCCATAAATATTGGAAGAACATTTGCGCAATCTATTCAGTTGTAATGTGCTTCTTACAAGGCATCAAAGTACACATCTTGTTGAAACGATCCACCACAACATAAAGATAATCATGATTTATTTTACACATAGGAAATCCTCTTGCAAAGTCCGTAGAAACATTTTCCCAAGGATCGGAAGGAACTGGAAGAGGAGTATACAATCCTAAATTTCTATTGCTAGGCTTACTTGTAGCACATAAAGAACATCCTCTTACATATTGTGATACACTTTCATTAATTCTAAGCCAATAACAATACCTTTGTAATTGTGCCACCATCTTGCCTACACCGAAATGGCCAACAATAAGAGAAGTATGTGCTTCCCTTATGATGTTGACTCTTTCACCCTATGGAATGCATAACTTGGCAAGATGATACAAAAGTTTATCATGCACAAGGTAATCCAATTCTTCTACTTGGTTACCTTGACACAAAGTTGCATATACGTCCTTAAAGTCTTCATCTAAAGTATATTGTTCAACATATCTCTCATGGATGATAGAATTATGCTTAAGAATAACTGAAGCACTAACAATTTGTCTAGAAATCATGTCAACAACTTTGTTATAGATACCTTTCTTATAGCTTATCACCAAGTGGAATTGCTACAAGAAACCGTTCCATATGAAGTGCCTCACTTGTTGTAGCTCAATTTGTGATTGCAAGCATTGCAATGGTTGATGATAAAAGTAAATGATAGTTTCCTTTCCCGTCAAATAGTGTTTCCACTTTTCACACTTTGCACCAATGCATACAGTTCCTTGTCATAAGTAGGATAGTTAACTACTACACCATTAAAAGTTTCAAAATGGTAACATATGGGCTTACCATGTTGCATTAAGACCACTCCCATGGCATAATCACTTGCATCTGTTTGTATCTCAAATGGTTGTCTTAAATCGAGAAGTGAAAGAACTCAAGTTTTACTGATTCTCTCCTTCAATGCATCAAAAGCTTTTTGTTGCTTGCCTCCCCATTGAAAAACCTGCTTAATGCTTGTCAAGGCATGTAATGGAGCTGCAATTGAAGAAAAGTTAGAAATAAACTTTCTCCAATATTGGGTTGCTCCCAAAGATCTTCTCACCTCAGTTACATCAGTGGGCTTAAGCCAATCAACAATGACTTTGACCTTTGAGGGATCTATCTTCAATTCACCCCCTCCAACAATATGTCCCAAATAAATTAATGAGGTCTTTCCAAACTCACATTTAGACATCTTTAAAAACAATTTTTCTTTCTTCAAGACATTTAAGACTTGTTTCAAATGCCTAACATGTTCTTCACGAGACTTGCTAAATATCAATATTTCATCTAAGTAGACAATTACAAAATCATCAAGAAAAGGCCTTAAGACATCATTCATAACTTGCATGAATGTTGTAGGAGCATTACAAAGCCCAAATGGCATAACCAATCATTCAAACAAACCTTACTATGTTTTGAAAGTTGTCTTCCATGTGTCTCCTTCAACAATACTAATTTTATGATAACCACTTCTCGAGTCCAACTTAGTGAAATACACAACATCTTTCAATTGATCAAGCAAATCATCAATTCGAGGAAGAGGGCGATGACTCCTTACCATTATCTCGTTTAAGGCTCTGAAATCTACACACATGCACCATGTACCATCTTTCTTTGGTACTAACACAATTGGTGACTCGCAGGGCCATGTGCTTGGTTTGATGACCCCTTTGTCAAGAAAATCTTGTATGTCTTTTAATCTCTGCATTCTCCATAACTAACATCCTGTACATGACAATATTTGGAAGAGGACAGTCTTGCTGCAATTTGATCTCATGTTGGATACCTCTTTTAGGAGGCAATCCATTGGGCTCTCGTAAATCTCATCATATGCGTTAACAACCTCATACAAATCAGATTCTAACTTTGCATCACATCCTTGGAAAGCTTCATTTTCAACATTCTCTTTGGGTTTGATCATCAAGAGTACGAATTTCTTACTAGCATCAACTAACGTCTTCATTTGTCCAACATTTACAAGCGAAATATTCAACTTCTTGTTATGTGCTTTAACAATGTACTCAACTCCATTTTTAAACAAGTGATATTTTTTCTCATGGCAGTGAAAGATGGCTCTCTTATCATATAGATATGGGCTTCCCAAAACAATACCAAAAATATCAAGTGGAATGACATCAAGTTCTACCTCATCTATAAAGTTTGTAGTGATGGAAAATCTTAATTTACATCTTTTTGTCACATGCAATTTTGCATTGTCACATATCCAACCTAAAGGATATGGTTTAAGATGAGGAGTTGTTTCCAAAATTCAATTTCTTGACAGTTTCTTCATAAATGAGGTTTTCTTGTGAACCACTATCAAATAGTGTATCTATCTTGGTATGTTTTTAAATCTCTAATGTGGAAAAGCTCTATTCTTTCCTTTTCATGTTGAGTTTCATTAAGGCTACTACTTGAAGAACTAGTAATTGCAATAGAGTCCTTATCTTTGAATCCCATGGCTGTGATCTTTGTTTCATCCCCAGAGTCAAATCCTAAATCATGTTGTGTAGTTGCAACAATATTTTGTTTCCCTTTGTTGTTAAACTTTTTGGGTCTCATTTCAGGATGAAGTTTCCAACAGTGGTCTTCATCATGTCCTTCTTTTGAGCAATGTTTATAGGTGATCTTTTCTCCCTCTTTCTTGACTAAAACATTTTTCTTGCCTTTTCCTTTGAATTTCCCCTTTCCTTTGTCACCATTCTTGAATGGATTTTTGTTTCCCTCTTGAGGAACATTCTTCCCTCTTGCTTCTAAAAGAGTTGCCTGTACACAAACTTCATCTAGTTTTGTAGGGTTAAACATGAAAATTGTGTGTCTCAAATAACTATGCAATCCTCCAATATATTTGAGAAAAGTATCTTGTGAGTACAAATATATACCCAAAATCAAAGCCCTTTTTCTAAATTCTTGAGTATAAGATTGCATATTTTTCCCTTTAGCTTTCCTAAAGTTTTGCCAATCCATAATAGATTTTTGCATGTATGCTAATGGATAGAATTGCCTTCTTATTGCAACAACAAAATCATTCAAAGAGGACAAAACCTTACCATGTTTCTTCATGCTCTCTTGAGTTTTGGCTTCCCACCAAATTAGCGTTGCACCTTCCAATCTAAGAGAGGCAAGTTGAATCTCGGTTTCATCATCTTTCATTCTTTGTATCTTGTAATACACTTCAATTTGACGAACCCAATTATCCAATCTCTCTGCATTTACCTCTCCATTGTATATAAGAAATTCAAACTCAATACCAAGTTTAAGTAAAGGAGTTTTACCATGACCACTTGGGGAATTTGGAGGTGTTTGTGAAAGGGTAGAAGAAGTTGAAGATGAGGATGAATATGAGGATGAGGATGGACTTGAGGGTGGTGGTTTGTCACCATTCCCTCCATTCCCTTTTGGAGGTTTGTCTCCTTTTTCTCCATCTCCTTTTGGAGGCTTTAAGCTCTCTCCATATAGCCTGGAATTCCTCTCCTCATACAAAACCTTAATCATCTTAGACATTGCAAAGAATGTTTTTTCTGAAAGTTTTCTCTTTCAAACATCCCTTCAAGACCTTCTTCATGTTCCATGACTATTTAAGCTTGAGGTGTTTTTGTTCCCCTTGAAACAATTTGAGATCTTGGCTCCACAAGTTCTCCTTCTCCTCTTTTGAGTGTCAACCTTGTAAGCATTAGAAAAACACTTGCAAACAAATCAAATCTTCACAATAACCTGTTGCTCTGATACCAAAATGATTTGTATATGTAAACTTGAATATTTTTAACAATTTGCAAGTTAAATTTATATGTGTTTTGGGTAGAGGATCAGTTTACTAAACACATAAACAAGTAAATTTTAACCACAATTTACAACCAAACAAAGACAAAATAAGCATATCTAAAACACATAACACAAAGAATGATAAATGAGTTCACCCTTCTCCTGGTCCATCTTCCAATGCAGGGCTTCTTTCATTAAAAATGCTCAAAAGTGTGTTTACATGCTTTATAGGCTAAAACAACAGAACTGATGTCTCTAGTGGACCCAACACTGTAAAAAAAAACCCAATTTTGGTTCTTTTTGCACCTCATTAGGCCAAAAATTGAGTAGTTATGATTGTTTTTTAGTTTTTGCTCCATTACCCAGATAATCATCCTCCAATTCAGCTGAACATGGCTTAAGCGCCCTAAACGCGAAACCAACGCACAAACTTGGCTTACATTCCCGCTCGACGGGCGAAATTGTAGGACAGTTAACTATGCCTTTAAACCCCTAGTTTCGAATTTTGTGGTCATGTGGCGATCATAAGACCACATAGGGGGCCAATATTCTAGGGCTTCTATTTAGCACCCAGCTGGGCGCACACTCCCAGTTTTATGGGTCGCCTATGACCATGGGATGGCCCCCGCCGATTATCTGTGCATGTGGTTACATGGGAGGGTCATACGAATTGGGGCTAGCCCCTCTCCTTTCGCTGCGCCCGTGGTTATATTGCACCATGTGCCTTGGGGCTGACCCCCTTAACTCCCACTCGGTCATAGCGCTGGTTCTATGTAAGGTTTGGGTCGCGGACTATGGCCACGGGCCGGGCTAAGGCCTAGCCCCTTAGCCCCTCGCCTGTAGTCCCGTGGCGTTGGGTTGCTTAGGGGCTAGGGCTTAGCCCGACCCCCTTAATCCAATGGCACATAACACAAACTTGAAGTAATATTTAACACCCCTAGTAAATAAGAAACAATGTAGTCGGGCTGGTGGAGGGTTTGTCTAGCATGTGGTAGGTCGCACGTTCGAACCTCACGGAGGTAGTTTGGCCTCCAACAAATTTTACATGACCAACAGGAGGCCACGTGGAAACTAGGGATTGGCCCACGTGGCATCTCTTGATTGTTCCACCTAATCACACTTAAACCAAAAATATGCCACCAAATCGAACCAATAACAACATGCCACTTGTCCTCATCCCATTGGCTAATGGGATGCGCAGTCACCCTGTCTAATCATTTCCCAGTTAGCGTATGGGCTGCTGACTGGGCATCCGTGAAAACTCATTTTTAAAATTTTAGTTGTTTAGCAAATCGATTAGAACACGATATTGGGAGCATCTGATATCGGTTTTGAGTGAAACGAGTTGCTCTTGGATTCAGATTGCTGAGATATATCCAACCGTACAAGTTTCAAGCATTTTTATAGCACTTTGAATTTTTAGCACAAAACTAATCCTTTGGATCAATATATATGGATAATTACAATAGTTATTATAACATAGCCTCGTTCATTTGTTTTAGTGCATCCAAATATTATGAGAGACTTTTCCAAATTAAATCGTGTATAATTCTTTTCATATATTTAATTTCTCATAACAATGTATGATCTTTTAATAACTATGGTACTGAGTTTCCTCTACCTCCTGTTATTAATTTTGAGTTTGATATCGAAGTTTACGAAATTCCTTAGAAAGTAGCTTGTTCTCTTTTGGAACCTTATTTTATGTTTTAAACAAAAATATGTTAACAATAAATTGTTCTTGTTTTACTCGCCCAACCAGATATATCTTTAAACTCTTCTTATTCACAATTATCTTTGTTTTTATATAAGAGGGATTGTTCCTAGCTACCTCGCCAATTGGTCCACCCAGGAACTAACCCTAATACACAAATCCTTATTTTAGTTAAAGTAAAATTTTACCATTCCCGCATAGGCCTGAAAGTACTCATATTGCACAAATTATATTCCACAACGGAAGTCATAAAGAAGAGTCTTCACAAAAAGTAATTAATATTTCTAAAGAGGAAGTTTTCTCATATGGTTTGCTCTTTTCACTTAGCTTAACCAATCACAATACTACAAATTATTTTACAGGAACCATTCCTTTATAAACAGAATATAGAGACTTATAGAAACTACACATTACAATAAGTAGTGACCTATGTTCTAGAATACACAATTCAAAGTACTTATATATCTTAGGTCAAGATGCCAGGTAATCCATAGAGGAGAAGACCACTCCTCCCAATCAATGAGAATGACCACCACGAATTCTTCCCCCGAGCCAGTTTCCACTTCCAAAACAATTTCTTGACATTGGCCTAGCAAGGTTTTTCTCGAGGCATCAAAATTGCACCAGTCTAGCCTAGTAGCTCACATACTTACTTACATGTCTGACTTGGGGATTCCACTAGCTCCCACCAGCTCAAGAATACCCCAAAATGGTAGTGTCTTGCCTCCCCTTCACAACGTCTTGTTCTTTCTCTCCCTTCTTAGTTGCCTGAGGTTCCTATCCTACCCTTTAGGCTTCTTTTCCCAACTGAGATGATTTATCTATATGGAAAGGGAATAACTATCCTCTAACTCTCTAGTAAGTGAAACTCATCCATTTAATGTCTTTTCCCCCCTAAATTCCCTTGTTGTCCATAACCAACTTTTAGATAAAATCAAAATAAACTTTAAACACTAAATTTTCCAGTGGTTTCCTCCACATAACTAGTTACTACAATAAAAGTAAATTAAATATTTAACATTATATACATTAATGTACATAATATAAATATCATATGTTATATATAATTATTATTAACATGATATATGATATATATATTTTTTACTTTTTATCCACAATATCAATAATTAACATATATAAGATGGTATGAATAGATTCTGTGAATTTGTTTTCCAAAACATTTGAATTTCTTTTTGGTTTTAGGATAGATGATTCAATCCTCCACAAATTTTACAAGTAAATAATATTTTTTTGTTGTTGTTTTAATTACCTTTTAACAAATGACATTGCTTATTAGTGTCTCCTAAGGTAGGATTCAAAACAATCGATTAGTTTAACATTGACCAATGCAATTTATATTGTTTACCTTTGAAACATATTTTTTTTTTTCCTTTTTTCAATGTTATTAAAAAACTATTTTTCAAACATTTGATTGGATCATAACTTAAAGTCTTATTCATGTTTTTTTGCACAAGATAATGCCATGTGCATAACTTCTTCACATATTTTATGTTAGAATTTTTGGATATGGGTGCAATATCCATGGATTATTTTTAGATATTTGTGTATTGATTTTTTATTCTTAAGCTTTCAAAGAAGTAAATGACATAATTACCATCTGTTACTTCCCACCATAATTTAAGTAAATCTTTGCATAAAAAATGAATAAGAATAATATGTAAATAAATATATTTGCTAAAAGTTAGGAGTAAAACTATAAATGTGTAAAATCACTGGTAGTTACTACCAACAAAATTTATGCACGTCAATTAATTTATCCATTTTACATATCAATTTATTAGCTCCTCCCAAAGTAAGACTATATGATTCCATTTGTCTGTAAACCATTATTAATTTAGCTAATATTGAGTAATGTAAATTATAATATTTTCGCCATAAAGCGTTCCCTCTGAGAAGTAAGTTGCGAGTTCTCCTATGTACCATTAGATTTAGTGTTAAATGATTGAGAGTTTGTTTCCTTTTAGAATAATTCCCTAAGTTGCCAGTTTTCTCTCCTATGTACATTAGATTTAGTGTTAGACAATTGAGAATTCTTCCACCCCTAGATCCCATTGTTTTAACTTGTTAACCAAATATTGATTTATGCAACTGTTCAATGGCTTTTCAACAACACAAGATGTATAATCATTTTATGGGTAACCATAATAAATCCCTTGCATGCAATTGCATCTTCTATGCTCGGGTCGCTGCTATATCTCACAATTAAGGCACTTCATGGTTGGGTTTGTAACTGTTATATCTCATAGTTAAGGCACTTTCATGGCTGGGTCCATAACTGCGAATTCAATAAAGCTGATGTAGTGTTGTTATCATATAAATAATAATTAATTTAAAACTTAATTCCTTTCATTATGGATTTTACATGCATTATACATTAATTTGTTTTTTAATATTTGTTGCAGATACATGCATTGAATTATCCCTGGAATCTCTTACTAATGCTACTACATGGATGAGTGGTCTCTTAGCACTCCTCTGGTGTGTTGCCCTAACAACATGGTCTCAACCAAGAGAAGGGAAAGGATGTGTTTTAGATTTAATTCTCCCAACAAATATGTTAACAATTTTGTGTTTCTCACTCTTTTGCTCGGAAGAGAAATAGTATTTTTTGTGAATAATAATACACAACAATGTGAGCACACCGAAATATTTTTTTTTTAAAATATAAACATTTCAATAAGGAAAAAATAAATAATATGTATTCATCTAGTAACGTACTTATATATTTATAATAAACCATCTTCAACTGTCTTTGTCATATGAGATGAACAATTATTTTCGTTGTATTGATGGTTGGGAAAAACAACTTAGTCAAAAATTGCAACAAGTCCTCTGCAATGAATATATATATATGAGATGTCTAATATATTATTACGTATATGTAGTATACTGAACAATTTTCATTATTCCTTGTCTAAATATATCAAAGATTTTCAATAACTTCAAATAAGCACTTTTTACATAAATTACTTCTTCAAAAAAAGAAAAGAAAAAAATCATTTTGTAGTTTTTTTTTGCATATTTACATTTAAAATTAAAATTTCAAACTTTTACAT
>APFE030525599.1:74803-94839 GCA_000404065.3 Pinus taeda
CTCCTTCTTTACATCATTGTTGCTTGAGGATTTTGTGTTTGAAGAGCTCTTCACCTGTGGATCTAAGGTTATATTTTTAGGGGTAGTGATAATGGAAAATTTGGATGAGGAGGTGTGAGGGAGGTGATTATTTGGAAGCTTTAGAAGGATTCAAATTCCTCTTCATGGCAGAAATAAATAACAAGGATGCCGCCAAAATTGTTCCATCATTTGAATGCAATACTAGCATCTTATCCATTGTTTTGGTGTATCGGTATGGGGGACTACATATATTTCAAAGATTGGGATGCTTTAGTCTATTGGGACACATCAAATACAAATGTTGTACCCTACAAATCAATCACACAGTAGTCAAATTTTAATAATGAGGGTTTGATAATAACTTACACACGAATGAAATTTGCTGATGAAGGTGACAGATGATGTTACATTCAGATGTTTCCTATGCGTGTGAGATTTAAATGTTGAAAAATATTCTCATCTTTTCCTGAAATATCTGGAATGGAGGTAGGATCCCGTACCCCTTGGTTATATTCCAGAGTCAGAGATCTCCAATGAACTCGGGAAGAAATGATTTGTATTTAAGGGTTTGACAAACAAAGGCACCTTATTGAAGTGATTCTTGTTGCACAGAATTATACCTCTGACAGGGATCTAGAGGGGTTCAAATGTAGGTGGCATGGCTAAACAACCACATTCCCTATAAATGAATTATTTGAGTCATAAATTTCTACAGCATAATTTTTTCTAAATTCTTTGGACTTGTTGACACTTTAGGCGACATTAACTTGCTATTAAATAGTTCAAAATATTATTGAGCTTTTAATCTCTTTTTGCACAACTAGTTGTCTATGGTTTTGACAAATCATGCGCCAAGTAATCCCTAAAAGAGACAAAAAAAAATTAATTACATTAGCAAGTTTTGTATTATTCTAGGGATTGTCCATAGTCTAAATATTCTTACACTATTTCCTTTGATATCAAACCACCAAAGAAAAACTCAAAATATGACTGCATGTGGAATAATGGTTATTCAATCTTTACAGCATGCCAATAGGACAAGAGACATTTGTCATCATAGTAGATTTTGAGGGTTGGGGGTATAGTAATATAGATACCCATGCCTACCTTGCAACACTTTAAATTTTGCAGGTGAGATTTATTTGCAAAAGGTGAAAGATAGGTCCTTGATTAGTCTTTATGTTAATCTTTTCAAATTTAAACCAATTTAAGAACATACATACATCAACTTTTAACACATATTTCATTATTTCTAGTGTGTTAGGCTCAACTCAGTTTAATGTATGGCTATGCCTAGAGAAGCATCCATGCAATTGATGCTCTCAAAAGTTACAAAGTGTTACATTATTCTACTTCCTTGTTCCCTTCACTAAAATCCAATTCATGTTAGACATAGACCAGATAGTTCTCCATATCAGATCTAGTAAAACTAGGCTTTCACTCTATTTATATTGAAACGCTCTTCATCGTCATGCATGATAAATACATAATTTCAATGCCTTTTTTGGGATTTACAAAAGCATATAATGAAATGATAAACAATACTACAATTTATTGTTGTCTCTTGTCAGTAATTCCTGACAACAACAACAACAACAAAAACTTTGGTCTTATCCATCTCTTATGCACCCTTTTAAGGGACATATCTTGTCTACATGGCATATCCCATCTACATGCATGCAAATTTCCTCTTGAATCTCTATGAAGGGTTCTTTGGTTCTCCATTTCTACACCATCCAAGCACTCAGTTAGGATTTAGGGTTTGAAATGTGCCTCACTTTGATTAAATTCCTCTTATTTCTAAAGCTTGGAAGGAGAAAGAAATGCACATAAGAAAGGTATTCAATTTCCTTCATTTTGAATGACAGGAACAGCGATAGTGCCCCTCTATTTTAGGGATTTTTGGGGCAAATACTCATGCAACAGAAGGTCCATTTGTCTATGATAAATACTAGGAAAAAATAAATTATATGGCACAAAACATATATTGTTGTGGAGAAGGAACTACAAGTGAAATGGAAGCATTGACAGATATAATCAACTCCCAACTGTTCCAGATGTTTTCTATGATATTATAGATAAAGACTTAGTAACAAGCAATTCGTTGTGCTTCGTTAACCCCTTGGCTTGATATGCCTTAAGAAACTCCTTCCTTGCCCTTGCGTTTGTTTGTTGCTTCATTTGTGATGTGAATTGGGGCATATTATTAATGTTGTGCTAATTCCCCTCATAGGAATATAAAAATGTGCTTGAGGTTTAACTCCAAAATACCATGTAAAAGCATGAATTTTATGTGATTTTACTTAAGTTAGTTTTATGAAGAAAAATTAAAACATGAAACTAAATCACTAAATGGAAGCATGTATCAAACAATAATACACCAACCACTAATAAAGGAGTTCACCCCTCCTGGGCTACATCTCCTTGGATCAGCTCTAAAGGCATGACCCCTTCTCATTATGCTCAATATCAAGAAAATAAGAGTACATACGCTGTTGAAATAGAATGGTTTGTTTCTCCTTCAAAGAAACCACTTCCTACAAAAGTTATCACTCCATACACATGTTAACCTACAATTAATCATGTAAATCTTTAGCAAACAGAGGCATATTACATCAAGATCCCATACTCCAACTTCCAAGAGCATAAACAATACTACAATCCACTTGAAGTACTTAAACAAGTCTCTTTCTCCAAACACATATAGAGAAAAGAAGAAATAAGGCTACATCGTTGTTGTTATGCCTGTTGTAGAAAGCACATGGAGGCTGGAAGACCCCTGCAAGGTCATATCCATCTTCATACTCCTCCATAAACTGAATCAACACTTTGGTTGACCAGGGTACCCATAGACTTCACTTTACAAAAATCCTATCCAAAAGTGCTCCTTTTCTCCTGAAACTTGTTCCAATGAGTTCAGAATGCCCAAAAATGGCTATCTAGCCTCTTTTTGCATCCGATTTGGTCGAAAATTGTCTTAGTTATGACTTCTATCAGTATTTCCACAATTTTCTCCTCCAAATCTGGCTTACTGCTAGTTAAGTTCATTATCCATAGTTAGAACTGGAAGTTCTGCCGAAATCAGCGGTTCCACCATCATTCTCGCCTATCTTGCAGTTAAGGGACGAGTGGTCACATACAAAGTAGTTGGTCTAGCGGTTAAGGCGACAGTTCTGTAGCCCTGTCGCAAATCATAGTCGGTAAAGTCCATCAATGTACAAACCCTTACATTAGGTGCTCTGCGGACCCATCAGGATTATTAAATACAACATATAACATATCACATCCGTGAACCCCATCGCAATTGCAAACAATGCTTAAACCTTCAGCGTATCAACCCAACTTACGTTCTACGATAACGCGGACCCACCAGGATTATAAATCTCAATGCATGAAACATCGCATCTGACAGTCCTATCCAATCATCACTTTCCATCGTCGGATATCAAAGTCCATACACTACGATAGCAGCAGACCCGCCAAGGTTATAAAATACAGTGTATAACAATATCGGGTCCGAAAATCCCCCTATAACAAATCACAATCGGCGACGACACACACACACACACATATCAGCGGGTACTGGGTGTGATATACGATATATCGCATCGCAACCCTGAATGTGATGGGGGTAGATTCTTAATATTTTGCGTTATGCAATTGCAATTGCATCACATCACAACCTGCTTTATGCTGGGGGTTGATTCTTTAACGCCGACCTATATTTTTCTCTGGTATGCAATATGTAGGGGCTAATGGTGGCCTGCCACTTAGCGCCTCCTCATTCGTTAAAGGGTTTTTCCATGTCATCCAATCCTACCATGTCATCAAGTCAATCTTGAAATTTGACTCTCTAAATTCTGCATATGAGCTCTGATTTGAGTTCCGTTCGCACCATTGGATTCAGAATGATGATCTATTTGATCTAAAGCTAAGGTTATCAAGATTATGACACTTCGAATTTTTGACAAATTTTAAGCTCCTCATCACTCTTCCCCATTGAAAGACTTTTGATCTCCAAAAGTTTAAATAATCTGCAACTACTTTGTACTTTGTCTGCACCACAAGTTTCCTATAGGTCATCCTTCCTTCTCCTTCACCTTTGTCTTTGGAGCCATAATCGATGAGCCGACACGTGCCCATGTCACTATGGCCATCCACAACAACATCCATCCCAAGAAGAATTCCAAAAAGTTGAGCACCTTGGAATTGCTTATCTGACTAGGTAAATGAACCCTATATTTGAACTTTCTCTTCTTTTGAAGCTGCTCCAAGGATGGTCGCATCTTTCGCCACATTTTCTTTTGTTGCTTGCATGATTTGCTTTCCCTTACCAGGATGAAGTGTGGAAACAATTTCCAACACTTCTCGACCCAGTGTCCACTGATATTGCAGTGAGTACAAAAGTTGTTTTGAGATCCTCTTGACTAACTTGCCTTTATCGTTGGATGAGATTTTCTCCTTCGGTCTTAATTCCAGTGGACATAAACATCTTCTTGATGATTTATTTCCTTTTATCACACTTATCTACACAATGGTTAGATGAAAGGTAAAAGGTGCATGGAAACATTTTCCTCAACATGTTATTCAAATCTACATGTTGTTTTCCATCATGAACAACATTCGAATTAACATAATGGTTATACCTCTGTTTGTTGTCCTTTGTCTTACACTGCCTGCATGAGGAGCTTGCATGGAAAGAAGAAATCCGCTTTCCTTATTCTTCAACTTTTACATCTCTCCTTGGAGACGTTCTGCACTATAAATCCTCCTTATGCTTGAGGAACCAAGCGGGAACCATTTCTGGGTGCAACTCCCAACATCTTGCCTCCCTGTGTCCTTTCTTACGGCAAAAGGAACACGATATCCATGAACTATCACTAGAAGACCATTCTTATTTTGCGACATAGCCTAAGCCCTCGTATTTAGGTCTCTCCTTGGCCTCAATTGGATTTTTAATGCCTTTTTGGTTTATGCCAAGGCCTCCTCCCTTGAAACCCATCTTGGTCAAGAGCTTGGAACCAATGCCTTTACTATGTTTTTCAAAGGTTGCAAATGAATTTACGTCAATACTTTCACATAAGGAAGAAGCATGTAAATTCTTACCATTTGTTTCATCTTTCGATTAACACACAAAGTTGTTTTCGATTTCCTTTTTGATTTGAAATTTTTCCTCTTGGACTCTTGGACTCTCTTCTTTCAGCTCCTTGGATTTGGGTGCTGATAGAACCTCATCTTCCACATTATGTGGACAAAAGGTAAAAACTTGTACATCTACTTTCTCGGAGGGACTTTCTACACTAGCATCTTGAATAATAGTTGTAGAGAAACATGAAGATTTTGGAGAAGATGGTGGTTTATCAACATTCTTGTTACCTTCTTCCCTTTAAGAACATTCTCCTCTTGGAGGTCTAGAGCTTCCACCTTGCAATTTGGTATTCCTCTCTTCATAGAGGACTTTCACCATTTCTAACATGTCTAAGAAAGCCTTTCTAAAATCAATCACATTCTCTGACATTCTTGCAGGATCTCCTCCTTGGGACATGCTTTTCTTGAAGCTTCTATTTCAATTTGAGTTAGAACTTGGTGGTAGAGATTGTAACAATCTTTCTCACCTTTCCAAGACCTTCCCCTCAATGAGCTTCAAAACACATTCACTTGCAAACAACAGTCAATTCCTCCTTGCACAAAGCAAACCATAGCTCTGATACCAACCTAATTTGAATTGGGGTAGATTAATAATGATGTGCTAATTCCCCTCATCAAAATATAAAAATGTGCTTGAGGTTTGACTCCAAAATAGCATGTAAAAGCATGCATTTTATGTGTTTTTACTTAAGTTAGTTTGATGAATAAAACTTAAAACATGAAACTAAATCACTGAATGGAAGCATATATCAAACAATAATACATCAGCCATTGATAAAGGAGTTCACCCCTCCTGGGCTACATCTCCTTGGATCAGCTCTAAAGGCATGACCCATTCTCCTTTGCTCAATATCAAGAAAAGAAGAGTACATAAGCCGCTGAAATGGAATGGCTAGTTTCTCCTTCAAAGAAAACACTTCCTACAAAAGTTCTCACTCCATACACATGTTAACCTACAATTAAACATGTAAATCTTCAACAAACATAGGCATATTACATCAAGGACCCATACTCCAACTTCCAAGAGCATAAACAATACTACAATCCACTCGAAGTACTTAAAAAAGTCTCTTTCTCCAAACACATATAGAGCAAAGAAGAAATAAATCTACAACACTGTTGTAATGGCTGTTGCAGAAAGCACATGGAGGCTAGAAGACCCCT
The DNA here is from genome assembly GCA_000404065.3 of Pinus taeda. NCBI lineage: Eukaryota > Viridiplantae > Streptophyta > Pinopsida > Pinales > Pinaceae > Pinus > Pinus taeda. The sequence continues at coordinate 81,137 of APFE030525599.1, forward strand.
GCAAGGTCATCTCCATCTTCATACTCCTCCATAAACTAAATCAACACTTTGGTTGACCAAGGCACCCATAGGATTCACTTTACAAGAAGTATATCTAAAAGTGCTCCTTTGCTCCATAAACCTGTTCCAATGAGTTCAGAATGTCCAAAAATGGCTATCTAGCCTCTTTTTGCATTCCATTTGGTCAAAATTTGTCTTAGTTATGACTTTTGTTAGGCTTTCCACAATTTCTCCTCCAAATCTGGCTTACTTCCAGTTAAATTCATTATCCGCAGTTAAAACTGGCAGTTCCGCCAAAATCAGCGGTTCCGCCATCATTCCTGCCTATCTCGTGGTTAAGCGCTGAGTGGTCACATACAAAGTGGTTGGTTCATCGGTTAAAGCGACAGTTTTGTTGCCTTGTTGCAAATCATAATTGACAAAGTCCACCGGCGTATAGACCCTTACATCAGGTGCTATGTGGAACCGTTGGGATTATTAAATACAACATATAACATATCGCATCCGGGAACCCCATCGCAATCACAAGCAATACTTAAACCTTTGATGTATCAACCCAACTTGCATTATGCGATAATAAGGACCCATTAGGACTATAAATCTCAATGCATAAAACATCACATTTGGTAGTCCTATCGCAATCGACACTTTCCCTTGGTGGATATCAAAGTCCATACACTACGATAGCAACGAACCTGTTGGGGTTATAAAATACAACGTATAACAATATCGGGTCCGAAAGTCCCCGCATTGTAAATCACAATCAGCGGTGACACACACACACACACATTTATTGACAAGTACCGCGTGTGATATGTGATTGCTATATATCGCATCACAACCCTCACTGTGTTGGCCCGATTCTTAACATTATGTGATATGCGATTGCGATCGCATCGCATCACAACTTGCTCAATGTCGGGGGCTGATTCTTTAACACTGAACTATCTTTTACTCGTATATTCGATATGCGGGGGCCAATGGCGGCCTACCACTTGGCGCCTCCTCATTCGCTAAATGGTTTTGCCATGTCATCCAATCCTGCCATGTCATCAAGTCAACTCTAAACTTTGACTTGCTCTAACTTCTGCATACGAGATTGGATTTGAGTTCTGTTCACACCATTAGATTTAGAATGACGAGCTCTTCGATATGAATCTAAGCTTATGAAGATTCTGACACTTTGAATTTTTGGCAAATTTTGATCTCCTCATCAGTTTGTTGGCTTGATATATTAAAAACTTTGAAGGAAGTCCTATCTTGGGCTAGATGGTGATGTTTCTTGTCACATATGGGTGCTTGGATTAGTGTGAGTTTTATCACAATGAGCTGGTATTCCTGGTGAGAAGGTTCCCTTGGCCCTTGTGGGGTAAGTGTTTTAGTTTATAGTTGCACATTTATTTCTAAGTAAATTTATTGGTCCTTGAAACTTTGATAAACTTGGGGTGAGTAGTTCATTGGTGTTTCAATATTATTTCTTCACTATAATACGATTGCTCACTTTTTTGAAATCAATGAAGAACAATATTACTCATTTTGCGTTTTTGAATCTTACTTCATACTTTTATTGTTAAATTACTTGGATTGCAGACTGTTATTTCTTCTTTGTTTTAATATTCCTTGTTTCAAATGTAGGTTTCTCTCATGGAAACCTTATATCAAGTTGTATCCCTGGGGATGTTGGATTTGGAGAAGGGAACGGTACTGGAAATCTACGATTTTTTGGAAAAGTTATGTAGGATCACTGGGTACTTTCTAAATGTGAAATTAGTTCAGTCAATTGGATACTCTGTAACACTGTCCTCCAACATCTACCCAAGTAATCGTCCAATCGGGGTAAACATGTGACAAAGAGTTATTATGATATGATTCAACTCCCTATGTATCAGTTAAGGAAGTGGAACTGACAAAACACATACAACTTGACCTTATACACCTGCAACAGAACCCCAAGAGCTATCCAACCCATCCAGGTGACCAACCCTTGAGACAAACTGACATTTTGCTACATTAAAGCCTTAGCCGATCCCTTGACATTGACATGCATGCGACTGGGAATATATACCCATCGCCTACCTTGCATCACTTGAATTTTGCAGGTGAGTTTTATTTGCAAAATGTAAAGGACAAGTCCTTGATTATTCTTTATGTTAATCTTTTGAAATTTCAACCAATTTAAGAACATTCTTACATCAACTTTCACCACATATTTCATTCTTTCTAGTGTGTTAGACTCAACTCAGTTTAATGTATGGCTATGCCTAGAGAAGCATCCATGAGATTGATGCTCTCAGAAGCTACAAAATGTGACAATCTTCTACTTCCTTGTTCCCTTCACTAAAATCCAATTCATGTTAGACATGGACCAGATAGTTCTCCATAACAGATCTAGTAAAATTGGGTTTTCACTCTCTACTAATATTACAACTCTTCATCATCATGCACGATAAATACATATTTTTAATGTCTTTTATGGGATTTACAAAAGCATAGAATGAAATGATAAACAATAATACAATTTATAATTGTCTCTTGTCAATCATTCTTGAAACGCTGGCTTAACCATTGGCCAAGATTAAGTTTTTTTGGTTGTGTAGAAGACATAATCCTTCAATTCAATGTTATCTGCTTGAAGACTTTGGTTGTTGTGTACAAGGCATAATCCTTAAATTCAACATTATCTGCTTGAAGGCATAACATTGAATTGAATATAATACTCGAATGTTCATTTAGATTACAATCATGTTGTTAAAGATGAATGCAAATCATGGAATCGAAAAACATGTACTTTTTGTGGATTACATAACCATGTATTTGCCGAGTGTTGGAAGAGAATGGAAGCACCAAAAAGGATGAGGCGTGAAAGACCCTCTCAACAATAGGCAAAGAAGAAGGTAAAACAGATATGGAGAAAGAAGACCCATTGCAGTCATTACAACAGAGGTGGCCATCGAAGGGCCACGTGTTGGAGGCTCCATCAAGAATAGTGCCTTAAAGACAAAGCGTCGATGCATGAACCAGTTGAAAAAGACGTCCGACAAGCAAAACCACCACAGGGAGGTGACCCATTCACATTGATAAGTGAAAAATGGTTTCTAGATATGTTAGCTTATCATAGTCGTGCTTTTTTAAATCATTTGTTGCATTTTAAAATGTAAAAGTGATGATGTGTTTTCCGTCACTTGTTAAGAAACAATGATGTCTGGTCTTATTTTGAGTTGCATGTTAAACTGTGAAAGTGATATTGTGTTTTCTGTCACTTGTCAAAGAAACAATAGTGTTTTACCTTATTTTTTAAAATCATGTCTTGTAGTGATGATGTGTTTTCCATCACTTGTTGAAGCAACAATGATATTTTGGCCTTGTTTTCATAGTTGGGATATTGTTTCCATTTTGATGTAAACTTGACCACCAAGTATGTGTTATAAACTCGTGGGAAGTATGGGATGCTTGGGTCATTAGTTGGTCATGAAAATTAAGCATGTAATTTGCAGAATTGTACTACAAGTTTGCAGAGGTTAGAGGTGTTAGCTCATCGTTTATGGCTTCGAAGGACAAAGGTGAAGGAGAAGGAAGGGTGACATATCAGATACTTGTAAGTGCAGAAAGGATACAAAGAAGTGGCAGAATATTTTCATGCTTTTGGAGGACCAAAAGCTCCTCGGTATGGAGGATTGATCTAGGTGGCTCCATACACATGCAGAGACCAAGAGGACTCAAAAAGGGTCAAAATTAAAAGTGTTCAAATTTCTCTCAAACTAGTACCAGATCGAAGTGCTCGTCGCCTTGATTCCAACAGTGTGAATGACACCCAAATCCAAGCTCGTATGAGGGAGATAGAGCCAGTCAAAGTTTGGGGTTGACTTTGCCAAGTCATAGGGTTATTGGACCTACAAGTTGCACCAATAGCGGTTGTCGAAATCCGGTCACCAGCGGTGGATGAAATTGTTGCCTCTTTAATTCGCCTAATATACCCCAGGTTCGAGAGTTAAAAAAAAACGGCATATTGTTATATAAAATAACAAAAAAAAATGATGGGGTGGCGGACCACCAACTCCACCACCCTCCCAACGACCATATGTTATATGCATTAAAGGGGCCGGCGGGAGTTGAACCCGTCGAGCCCATGTGGGTCGGACCCCAACGGGTAGCCCCGTAATACATGCTAGACCACAACCAACACCGTTGTTTAACATCAAAATTAATTCCACCAAACATTTATTTAACCCTTCAAAATCATTCGCCCCCGAGGCCACGAAAAACCAAGGGAGCATGTGGAGGAGTCGACACAGAAATCGAAATATTAATATTTTACTGCAGAGCAGCAGAACCATGTGGCATGGATTCCGAGGCAGGGATCTTTTGATGTTGTGAGGAATCTTTGAGATTCCATGGGGAGGTAAAAATTCTTTTTATCAACATGTAATCAAGTTTACAACCATTTTTCTCAAATTTTTGCAGGGAACGCAATGGCGAGATTGGATTCACCTTTTGAGCAACAGATTTGCAGATTCCCAGTGGAGGAGAATCTTTAAGAATCTTGAGGGAATCTTCCAGATTTCTTGAAGGCTGAAATTCGCCAAAGTCAGACTGCAGCCAACTTTGTACTCATTCTTCTCAGAATTTTGCAAGGATCTCAATGGTGAGATCAAAATTTCAATCTGAGCAGCATATCTTCAGATGACCCGGAGGAGGGAATCTTTGAGGAATCTAGGGGGTATCTAAAAGATTTCTATAGCCCCAGATCTTCACTTTGTCAGATTTTAGAAATTTGACAGTCGATTTTACACTATTTGACGCCACAAATCTGATAGTGTAATCAAATTTTCCATTTGATCATTCCATTTTTCAGCCACTTTTCAAAGTGGAGTGCAGGTGTGAGCAATCATTTCCATGATATTTGACGCCACGAGATTGATGGTACAACTAGATCCAACAGTTTATCATCCTCTGCTTTAGATAACTCCTTGATGTGAGGTATATGCAGTGTGATCATGTACTTCTTTGTCTCTTTGCTTGAGATGCATTGTGTTGTATAGATCCATGTTTGATGTTTGATGTGGGATCATGTCTTTGTTCTTGATGCGAGATGTACTTGTTGTCATGTTTTGATTGAAATCCCTTTGTCGCCATGTTGACGGGATACTCATGTGTCGCCATGTATGTTGAATTGAGATCGCTTTGATGCCATGTTGGTGGGACGCTCATTATTATCATACGTGAAATTATGTGATGCTGATAGGAGTCCTTTTGTGAATGAGAGTTCCTACAACGAAACATGTTTTGGAGCCACTCCCGTGTGAGGGAATATTCCTTGCATGATAGAGAAAACACATGCATGTACATCCTCACGCTTTCCATCACTTAATGCAGCAGCCTACACCATCTTGACACCGGGCCTGGAGACATAGTCCCTCCTGGGCGAACTCCGTTATCAACGTCTTGTGTTTTATGTTGTTGATTCTTGTCATGTTCCCTCTTCTTTACAACATGCATATATGTTCCTTTATGCTCTTTTAAATGCAATTCTAACATCATCACAAAAGTAAAAGATCTTGGTTAAATCTGGGAGTTGAGTCAACTCAGATCATTTAGTTCATTTAGATTGTTTCTCAGGTAAGAATTTTGCAGAAATCCATGGAAATTTCAATCACTGACTCATTATTTTAATTTCTTTTCTACAATCCATTAATATGGAATTACAAAACTAAACTGAGAGTTGATAAATTGGAAGTATGTGATTAGTGGGGAATATTTGATGAAGTCGTGAAATGTGGAAATTTTTATGCTATTTTTTAATGCATATATTTATGAAACTGATGGTGATGTTTCTTGTCACATATTGGTGTTTGGATTAGTATGCATTTTATCACATTGAGCTTGCATGTTCAATGTGATGTTTTAGATAAAGAGAAAACTTTAGAAAAGATCTCAATGTTGAAGGATGTCACCTATCTCTTTTGGATCGTTTGGGTTAGTAGAGAGACAAAGGAGCAAAATTGTGTGGACAATGAAAGAATGTTCATTAATGTGCTAGATTACCTCCTACCTAATGGAGAGAATTTACAACATATTTGTCTTTAGACTAGGGGAACCATTACATTGGTCCATTTGTGAAGTGGCAACGAATCGTAAATATCAACCCCATGAGGCACCCTTTAATGAAGAGCTTCCCTGGCTATGGTGCTCAATTTTTACTACACTCTTGAGGATATTGTATTTGACACTGCAAAGAAGAAAGAAGGTTTAACTTGGTCCATTCATTATTTGACACACATATTTCGCTTCTCTCCTTTGAGCTTGATGAATGTTTTGGGTACACCGTGTGTTGCAAACATGAGGAGTTTCCTTTCAAGTAACCAAGGAACAATATTTTGTGGGAACAACTTATGGATGCATCTGATGCAAAATTGATTGCAGAACAAGAAATTTGGGCTGCCACAAATCCTCATGCAAAGAATCAGACTTTAATTATGCTAATGGAGACATGTATAAATGGAAACACCTCTGGGGAATACTCGTAGAGCAATTTGATTTGGAATCATTATCATACGAGGGTGAGGATCGAGGTGATAAGAGACAAACATTTTGTTTGAGATGTAATTGTCAATGAAAATAAGCTTTTGGATTGAGCACTTGGGAAGGAAGTTGCACATGCATCTATTTTGAGTAGATTGTTTGATTGTATTACATTTAACATTAAGATTTATTTTTCACTCAAATTGGGCTATAGTTATATCACATAACATATCACACCTTTTCTCATCTATGTTCTTCTTACATATGTGCTACTGACTTACAACGTTTCCTTTGCAACATCTGGTGCAAATTCTGGTTTATGCAATTTTCTCCATAACACTATTTTTAACTTGAGTGACATGGACTAAACAATGCTGCAACACTTGTTTATATAATTAATCATATTAAATTTAACTATTTTTTATTTATTTTTTACCTTTGATAAAAAATCAGGCACCATTCAACATTTATTATGTATTGTTTTTTTGTCTTTTTAAAATTAATTTAAAAATTGATATCACATATTATGATTGCGCCGAGAGGCGCTCTACAACCCAGTGTAGGGTGGATGTGAGATGTTAGGTATGTGAGCATTAGATGGGTGAGCGTTAGATGTGTGAGCATTATATGTGATATGTTATATGTGTAAGTGTTAAATGGGTGAGTGTTAAGATGTGATATGTTATATGTGTAGGTGTTAGATGGGTGAACGTTAAGATGTGATATGTTGTATGTTGTCATATCCCTCTCGTAAATAACTCAAGGTAAATCGATCATTTATGAAATAATAATTTAAAAGTTACGAATTAGTTACAGAAACTAATTCTTGATGAGGATGAAATCAAGAAAAGTAGATTGGTTATTGAGGTGGCACATAGTTTGGAGGTGGAACCGAAAATAACTCTTTGACAGCGATCGTGAGGATTGAGTTGGATCCACAAGATCGGATCTGCTCTTTAAGGATAACTGCTGGCAAATTGCTATTTTTTAAATTCTCACCAATATTTACTTCTGTAAAGAGAATTTCAGCGAAAGGATGCGCACTTGGAATTATATTATAAATCCACATAGCGGTGCTTTGCAACTGGAGAAGGAAAGCATGGTTCAACGAAAGTGGTCATTTTTCTTCGTTTGCGTTATTCTGCTAATGTGCAGATTGCCAGTTATGCCTTGGAAGCAAAGACAACAATAAAATATCAGCGCAGTGGCCGATAAGATCCACTGAAAACTGTGGATGTTTCTTTGACCATAACACACTAAGGGAAGCAAACGTATGCACCCTGAAAGCAGAGTGTTACTTGTTCAGTCGATTGAGAATCTCACTTTTCATTTCCTCCCCAAATTCCTACGTGATACCAGGTATTCTCCTTGGTCTGCCGGCATTTTGGATGGCTTGTGCTGGTATAAATCAAAAAGATAAGTAAATCTCTTGCATAGAATGATTATTTTATATGTTTTCTTGGTAAAGAAAATATGTTAGTGCATGCAGTAAAAGATTGAATATTTAATATGTTTTCTTGGTAAGAAAATATGTTGATGCATGCAGTAAAAGAATGATTAAATTATATGTTTTCTGGGTAAGAAAATATGTTAATGCAGGCAGTAAAAGAATGATTATTTTATATGTTTTCTTGGTAAATAAAATATGTTAGTGCATACAGTAAAAGATTGAATATTTAATATGTTTTCTTGGTAAAGAAAATTTGTTAAAGATTGATTATTTTATATATTTTCTTGGTGAAGAAAATAGGTAGTTCCTCTTAGAAAGACTACATGTGAGTCTTGTGTGTGAAATGCTTGTCTCTTGTCATTTTCTTGGATTAAAATCCTTGCTAAATATAGCCAAAATATATTCTTCAGAAAAGAAGATGAGGCATATAAATGTCCTGAGGACATAGCGTGAAAAGTGGCCAGGTTTTCTTGAATTAAAATATGCATTTTTATTCAATAAAGGTTTCCTTAAAAGGGATATATGCTATTGCATTGTGATACTAGCTAATCTCTAAGTTTCTTGTGAAATGATTATGCATTACATGCGTGATAGAAATAGCTAATGATGTATTTCTAGGCACATAGATATTCATTTCTATAGTTTCTTTTCGGAAAAAGAGTGCATACTTCATGTATGAAGATGAAGGCTTTTATGAGAGTTTTCTTGGAAACAAAAATAGAGGTTCTTTCCTTAAAAGACATATGAATAGTGTTCATATCATATCAAGAATCCATACTTGTTTCATGAAAAGATTATGTGCATTGAAGCAAAAGTAATTGTGTTAGGAAAAAACACATGTTGCATGCTCATAAGGGTAGCTGTTGTGACATCGGAAATATGATTTTGGGTGTACATAGAGAAAGTATTAAGTTAACTTTCTTGGAAATATTAATCTCTTGAAAAGATTGTCTTACTAGATGAGTTGGGTCGATTTCTAGTCCGGTGCTTAAAAAGGGTAAGTTAACCTTGTTATTGTTTCTTGATTTTTATGCATAAAGATGGGTATTCCCAATATTTTCTTGAAAGAGAAAGCATGAGGAACTTACTTATAGGAAGATAAAGAAATGGGGATATAATGACTTCCTTTAAGAAAGAAGTATGTGATTTGTTAGAAGAAATGATGGTAGTATTCTAGTGAAGGGAATATGTGTTGCATATATTAAAGAAGGGCTATTATGACAACCTAATGTATGCACAAAGAATAGTCATTGTGATTTAAGAGTTATGTTCTTTGTATGATAGAGAAACTATGTTGAGTTCTCAAAAATAATTATGTGAAAAGAACATATGTGCTTAAGCATAGAAACAACAGTTTATTACATATAACGAATGCGTTATGCATGTTGTAGAACTAATGGGTTAGATCTCTTAAAGAGAATTATGCATTAGTGTGAATAAACATTGTGGAGGTAAAACAATATTTACTTGAGTATATGTACTAGTTAAATAGTATGTCATGCTTGCTCATGCATATGAGTAGATGTTTAAAGATCTCTTTTAGAGGTTTATTATTGACTGATTAACATGGTATCTAATCTTGTTGCCAAAGCTTGTTGATGACAGGAAACGATGGCGGTTGGTGCCAAAGAAAAGTGATGTTTAACATTGTGGTAGGAAAAGGATTAATGGTCCATGTAGATGAGTTCGAGTTACAGGACTGTCCGTTGTTAGAACAATCATACCATAAGGAACGTTGCATGTGGCGGTATGTAAGTAAAGGGTTTCATGGAAACTGTATTAGCTTTTAGCTAGTTATGTGACAACTTACTGATAATTCATTGTAATAATTTTATAACAATGGCTAAGGGATGGAATCCCTTATAAGCCATTGAGTGAGGGGTGAAAACCCTCACGAGCGTTTAATAAAGAAATTAAACGTTTGCTGGTTTTCACCCTATGAGGTTTCCAGGGTATATTGGTGTTCAATGGTGTGATTGCCTTTTGTGTCAGTTTGATGATGATGAATCCTTGATGTTGATGGTTCTTTATTTGATGGCATAACCATAATGTCCAAGTATGAGATTAATTAATATGGTGGAGGAAATCATGCAATGGATGCAAGGATTCATGAGACAGTTTATATTATTACACTACCACAGTGGTGGTTAATGGTTATACAACTTACTGTCTTTTATTGCAATTTACTTGATGTACTAATGAACATTATATCTAATGGTTAATGATGAATTGAGGAGTTGTGAATTGGATAATTACTTGTGGGTAATTTGTATAAAAAAATTCTAACTCCCTGCTTTTACATGCGAGGTTACCAGGGTATGTGACAAGTGGTATCAGAGCTAAAGGTTGCAACACTGGTGCCTTTGGGAATTGGTAAGCAGAAAGGAAATTGAGGTACGCTGTCAGTGGGACATTAACTCAGGTATGAGTTTAACCATTCACATATTGATTTATGTAGTACACTACTTTCAGCATGATATGTGTGATTCGTGTTTATAACTGCTTTCAGTAGTAAGCAATAAAGTTGCTACATAACTATGTTCATGACATTAGATTCCTGATGAGGATACAAGACAATAGAACTTTTGTCGCACTTAAGAACAATATTGAACACTCATTACACTTATGAACAATATTGAACACTCATTGAGGAAAGTGACAATCAATTACCCACTTTTGATTTGCAAATATTGCAATAACAATGATGCATTTATTAAACAAGATTGAAGTTACAATGAACGAAACTTAATGAGCCAATGCATGAATATAAATTATGGGGAACATCCTTGAATAGGATGACAAATTGTTTTAAAAGGACATTAGAAGAACCCCTTTAGATATTGAAAATATGCAATGAGTCAAGTAGCGAGACTTGATTGTCATAACTAATTTTGATTAAGTTTTGCCATGGTTTCATTAAGATGATTGGTGGTTGTGATTGGTTAGTGTTGTTTGACTAACTAATAGCACTTATGTGTGTGAACTGAATTTGATTTAAGCTTATCACAATTCACAAACAAGTGAATATGGTAGTTACTTCTTGTATCGGTTTGTTGATGGCAATACATTGTGGGAAATTGGAAATGTTTAGATTGTTAGCTCAACTATTGTTGACATCTATACAGTAATGAATATTGCATATACTTTTATGCATGATAGTATTGTGCTGCAAACTAAAAAAGATTAGGGAAGTGAATACTTGTTAAAGGATGCATATGTATAACTAATGTTTCTAATGGGATTAAGTAGTGGTAGCTTAATGGCAACAAGAAAACTTGTCACGTAAAATCTTGCAATGAGAATTGAAATCATAATTGAGAAAGAATAATGTTATATGATATGCTTGATTGTGTTATTTGGAAATCAAAATGCATACAACATGTATGTCAGTTGTGTTTCCTAACAATCTAGATGTTGTGGACCCATGTTGAGGGTTAAGTGTAGATGCATGGTATACATGCATATTTGTTTTGTTAGCGATAATGATTATATGGTTCATTATGTAAATTACTTTGGGGATAGTGATAAAAGAGAAATTTAACATGCCAGACAGTTGCAGATAGTTGTGAAAGGCTAGAATGCCTTGGGTTGATGGCAGTTACCTACCCAGAGAGGTTGATGGTACTTGTCTGCCCAGATTTGGGTTGATGGCAGTTACTTGCCCAGAGGGGTTGATGGTACTTGTCTGCCCAGATTTGGGTTGATGGCAGTTACTTGCCCAGAGGGGTTGATGGTACTTGTCTGCCCAGATTTGGGTTGATGGCAGTTACTTGCCCAGAGGGGTTGATGGTACTTGTCTGCCCAGATTTGGGTTGATGGCAGTTACCTGCCCGGAGGGGTTAATGGTACTTGTCTGCCCGGATTTCCTCTCTATAGAGATAAATTATCTCAATAAGGGAAAAGAGTTTATGTGGTCATTGGAATTCTTGAGCTGGTTGGCCAGTGGAATTCCATGTTAGACTTGGTAAGGTATCTATCAAAGAAACTGTTTGGATGTGGAAATGATTCGATCTGGTTGTGGAAACCAGTTTCCATGGGTTGGGAATTCTTTAGCCTATTGTGGTTCTCATAGCTAAAGAAATTAATTAATCAACTATATGTTATGTTAAAAATGATTTCTATATATATAGTTGTGTAAAATATGTCATGCACATTTAACATGAAATGAGCTTAGTGCTCAATAAGGAGTTATTGGAAATTCTAATTCCTTAATCGTATTATTAATCTTGTGAACGTCTTAGTAGGGGCTAAGACAACTTTTACTTGATGCAGTGATTGACTGTTTTGATGATTAGAGAGCTAGGTGCTCTTTTGGTACTTTTAGAAGTACTCTGTGGATGTCCTTAGTGAGAGTTAATTTAGTGTGCTTGTGGAGCAGTGATGAGCTCTTCAATGTACTTGTAAAAGTACTGTGATTTAAAAATCATCTAACATTGCACAATTGATTGATAGTTAAAAGTATCTCATTTGACTCAGAATATTGTGACTAATGCGATTGAATTTGTTTGTCATACATTACAGGATTACTTACCATGGAGGGTTGATGGGTTGTCCAACCACTATTAGAATGCTTACGCGGAAGTGCTCATGATTTTCAAGAGTTGATGGTAAGTAATGGTAAGTTGATATAGAGTTTGGTTTTTGAATTTGAATAAGGGCCAAGTGTTGGCAATTAGAACTTGCATATTTCTGCAGTTATGAATGCTTATGAATATTGATCTTTCTTATGATTATATCATTACTATTTTGTTGTTGTCATTTTTTGGAATGAGATCTTTGATTTTAAAGAGGAAGGATCACTTTTTGTGCGGTTTAGATGATTATACCATGAGTAAAATCTCAAGTTCCCAATGAGAGATGAACACCGAGGACGATGTTCTTGTTAAGGGGGGGAGTATGTCATATCCCTCTCATAAATAAGTCAAGGTAAATCGATCATTTATGAAATAGTAATTTAAAAGTTACGAATTAGTTACAGAAACTAATTCTTCGTGAGGATGAAATCAAGAAAAGTAGATTGGTTATTGAGGTGGTGAATAGTTCGAAGGTGGAACCGAAAATAACTCTTTGACAGTGATCATGGGGATTGAGTTGGATCCACAAGATTGGATCTGCTCTTTACGGATAACTGCTGGCAAATTGCTATTTTTTAAATTCTCACTAGTATTTACTTCTGTAAAGAGAATTGTAGCGAAAGGATGCACACTTGGAAGTATATTATAAATCCACAGAGTGGTGCTTTGCAACTGGAGAAGGAAAGCATGGTTCAATGAAAGTGGTCATTTTTCTTCGTTTGTGTTATTTTGCTAATGTGCAGATTGCCAGTTATGTCTTGGAAGCAAAGACAACAATAAAATATCAGCGCAGTGGCCGATAAGATCCATTGAAAAACTGTGGATGTTTCTTTGACCATAACGCACTAAGGGAAGCAAACGTATGCACCTTGAAAGCACATTGTTAATTGTTCAGTCGATTGAGAATCTCGCTTTTCATTTCCTCCCGAAATTCCTACATGATACCAGGTATTCTCCTTGGTCTACCGGCATTTTGGATGGCTTATGCTGGTACAACTCAAAAAGATAAGTAAATCTCTTGCATAGAATGATTATTTTATATGTTTTCTTGGTAAAGAAAATATGTTAGTGCATGCAGTAAAATATTGAATATTTAATATGTTTTCTTGGTAAGAAAATATGTTGATGCATGCAGTAAAAGAATGATTAAATTATATGTT
>APFE030525600.1:1010-8510 GCA_000404065.3 Pinus taeda
TGGTTTCCTATCTTATAGAGGCAAGTTGTTTTGACTGCCTAGTTTGTAGTGCTAAGTTTAGAAGTGGTTGAAACAGCTTCTAGGATAGTGAGATCGACCCCTAGAGGCAAGGAAAGGTGTTAGCTTGCCTATATTATGTATTTTTCTAGTCATTTTCAGAGGTTGAAAGGTTGGACTCTTGAGGGAGAAGCTATCATTGTATTATTTCACTGTATCTCTGCAATTTTTGGCTAAGGAAGACCAGGGTTTTGAAGTCCTTTTTGGGATTCTTGTGGTTACATGTATTGATGGTGTGTTTCTCTATGTACCTGTAAGTGTGTTATGTGAATCATTTCATTTCTTTTCCTTCTTCACATTAAGCAAACAAAGTGTTAAAGTAAGAATTCATGACTGTCATGCTCTGCTTTTAAGTTTGTTTAATTTCAATGTTTTCTACTATTTAAGGAGAATTCAAAGTTATTGTTTGCTCTCCTTAACTCCTCACCTCTCATTCCTAATCATCCACCTCAATCAAAGACATCAATACTATCTCCTACCTCGCCCCAAAGAACCCCCTGCAGAAACTGTGTCCAATTCCCGCACCCAAAATTGCCATCCCCTCAATTTGCCACCAAAAACCCTAAAAACCCCAAATCAACCCTTTTGATCAGTTTACTAGCCTAAAATCAGTGTTACCCTATTGGTCATCTCATCCATTGAAGATTTTACTGAGATTGACCGGGGAGAGCCTTCTCCTGCCCCGTAGGGCTAGCTACGAGGCTAAATGGTTTGATGTTGCACTGAGGTTTGCCTTTTTCAGCCTGAGGTGAAATTTCAAGCGCTAACAGTATGTACCAAGACTGAGGAAAAATTTTGTGTCGATTGCAATGCTGGAAGACAAAGGCTATGATGTAGTCTTTAGTAAGGGAAAGGCTTTCCTTTGATACATCACCACGAGACAGGTGAAGCAGATCGGTTCACGAGTCAAGAACCTGTATGCTCTTGAAGTTCAAGATGCATGCAAAGCCTTGAGGAGCAAGGCAACTGATGGAGACTTGACGGTTGAGAGGGAGAGTAGATTACCTCTCAACATGTAGCGTCAGAAGCAGTCTCTGACAATTGTGGAGGAGCCACAATTGGTGCAACAACTTTAGGAGGTTGTGGAGCAACCACAACTAGAGAAGCCGAGAGGAGATCGAGTAGAGACATCTACTCATGCAGAGACCTCCAGTAGGGGGAAATTTCGAGTCAAGTGGGTAGAGGGATCACATGCAGCCATACCTCTAGGTGTGAGGTGTGGCGATGTGAAGTGATAGTATCAAGAAGGCTAAAATAGGGGTAGGATCCATGAGGTACCCAGCCTCTTTGATTAGACCTTGCTACGAGAGCCCCGACGAGGAGTAGCATGATTGGCTAAGTGGGTAGAGAGAGATGCATATGGAGCGGCATAGAGAGCTACAGTGCAAGAGTGCTAAGACAACACAGAGCTAGTAGGCTGCAGCAATGCGAGAGGCATAGGAGTGTTGCACCAGTGCAGGATGGCACAGAGAGGTGTGCAACAGTGCGAGATGTAGGGAGTTGTTGCAGCAGTGCAGAGGTAAGAGAGGGAGCACTTGTCAGTGGCAGAGGGAGCTTCAACATCAGAGGGTGTTTCTAGCCCAACAGGGAGGTCAGTTGGGAGATTAGTTACTTAATTCTCAGTAACTGAGTTGCAGTGTAGCAGTGGGCAGCACGATGCAACATGATGAGAGGAGTTGCAGTGTGGATGGAGTGCTGGGAGACAGGACCAGCAATAGCACAGATGCAGCAGGAGGAATCAGTGTGATTGATGCAATCAGAGATCAAAGTGACAAACGGTAGAGTAGTCAGATACTGAAGGGCACAGAGGTGCAGAGTTTTTAGTTGACAGAGGCAATAGCAGTCAGAGACTTTGATGACAGAGGCATCATTCTGATTCAGGTTGGATTTTTGTTTTTTTTATTTTGTTTCTGGAGTTGATGGATCAACAACACTTGAGAAAAGTGTTGCATGCAGAACATTTCAAAGGTTCAGGATCGGGTTCGAGTTGAATGCCTTTCTTGTTGAGAGGGAGTGTTGAAAATAGCAACAAGAAATGCTAAAAACAGAAATGCTAAAAATAGCATTTCAGGATATACTCCAACTCTGTTGGAAATAGCAAAAAACATAAATGCTAAAAATAACATTGCTATAAATATCATTTCAGGATAGATTCCAATTTTAATTAGTCCCTGAATTAAAATTCGAATTTGGTCTCAGCAGTTGTTTGAAAAATAATTAATTAATTCATCTTGAGTTAATTAGTTGGATAAAATCAAACATGAAGTCTATGTGAAGACATGCAACAATTATCCCTTAATTAAGTAGATAAGGATTATTTGTATTTGAGTCATAATTAGTTAGCTTAGTTAACTGAGTTAAATCCAGTTAGATTAGTTCCAACAATTTGTTGAATTAATTGTGAGTTCAATTATTTAATGCCTGCATGCATGTAACTGTTGCTCTCCAGATAACTGAATATTATCTCATAAATAACTCATGCATGTCAGTTCAGTCAGAGACCCAGCTGAGATCAGAGGAAGGGACAGTGTACTATTAGTTGGAGGATTTTTCCTATATAGGAAACTCATCCATGCAGAAGGAATTATCTCCTTCATGTTTGTGCAGTTATTTATGAGCCAAGTGAGCAGTGTGAGGTGGGAATTCACACAAGTTGAAGCATTGGACCCCAGGAAAAACTGCGATAGGAGGCTTGGAGGGTAGAGGAGAATGTTGTGAGAGCCTTTGACTGTCTATGAGCAACATTGTTTGATTGCAGAGAGAGCAGGATAGCTTGAGAGCTGATTCTTTTTGTAACTCGAACATATTTCCACTTGTATGATAATACAGAGATTATGGTTTTAGGTTGACACTTTCCCCATGTTATTTCTTCTATGCTATGTGATTGAATTCTCATTCTCAGTTATATGTGTTCTAATTGATCTTGCTCATATTCGATTAAGCTTCTGCAAAGTTTGTTGTAGAAGTGGATCTTGTATTTTGCTTTAGTGTATTGCATAATCTTTTGATCTACAATGGGAATTTCTACACGAGCCTCCTTTTTGTCCACTGTGCTCTGATACCATGAGATAATTTCAACTATTGTAGCAACTGGAAATTATTCTTCTAACTGTAAATTTAATTATGTAGTTTATTTGCTATGACAAACAATGAATAAAATCATAACTATAATTTTCACCATAAAAACGTGGTGGAAAATAAAATGCTAGAAACTGAGAAATGCTAACACACACACAAAATAATGACACCATTATTTTTGGACAAATGTCCCCTGAAAAACCCAATGCGGGACAACCAATGAAACAAATAAGGGTTTTATTATTATTACGCAACAATAAATCCGAGTACAATGATTTGGATGCCAAACTAGTAATCCAATATGAGAGAATCACTAGCAAAATTCTTGTTAGGAATTTTCCTCACCCCACGATAAAAATCAACTCCCGAAACTCGATCTACAAGCCATCCTCTTAGTCCTTGCATTAGCCTCTATGTGGGCCCTTCTATTCTGCCTCTAGTAATTGTTGATTGTTGCTACTGCTGCTGTCCCTGCCTTTGGAGATGTTTCAATAGACCTTTTGGATTGATTCCTAGCAGTCTGCAATTTAATTGAACCCTCCAATGGATAGATCGAACTGGTTCTGCATGTTGCATGTGTAGTCTCTATCTAGGAAAATTTGTACTCCCTTAAACTGAGTCTTCCGGCATTAGAAACTTCAACTGGAATATTGCCTCACTCCTGTGCCACCTGCTACTCAATCTCTCTTGTTGAATCACCTGCATTGGAATATTGAACTTTCTAGATCACTAAGTATTTACATTGTGTGTTCTCCATCTATCCATCGTCCTCTTCTTATAATCTCTAGTTGATACTTCAACAACTAAGATTAAAAATTAATCAATGGTTGAGATCATCTCATGTCAATCAGAGTGAGTTTCTAAATAATTCTCACCTTTCTCAATTAATTGATATTAATTAGTGAGTCTTCCTAAGTTAGACTTAGGAAAAATTTAAATGATGGTCAATTAATTTAATTGAGCTATCTCTAGGTGGAATTTCAAGAAACAATTTTTGGGTTTTGGAGAACTCATTTGCTTTAGCCTCTCCACGAAGTTTGAGACTAGAACACTATCTGATGCTACAAAAACTAACAATGATTTCTAAAATTATTGTAAACCACCTTAAACATATCCTCTCAAGGACCATTTCTAATAACCAAGGGGGCTTTGTTAGAGAACATTAGATTTTAGACAATAATCCTAGTCTAGGAAGCAATCTACTTGAGTTGCTCCATAAATAAAAAAGGTATAATCATTAAATTGGACATGGCTAATGTGTTTGACTATGTTTGTCTTAGTTTTTTTATTATTTAAATTCTTGTAAAGATTTAGGTTATACTTGGATTTTATTGCTTGAATATCATTTTGTATTAGTAACCCTTTGATATTTCATCTGGTTAATGGAGATCCACACGATTTTTCATGACTACAAGAGGGTTGTGTCAAGGCTACCCATTTTCTCCCCTACTCTACATTCTCATGGCAGATTCACTCAATGGGAAATTCAAGCATTAAAAAATAAGTGGAAACCTACTAAGTCTCTAAATTGTAAGGGTAGTCAAACCCATTAATCACTCACACTTTGCAGATGAAATGCTCTTATTGGGAGATTCCTTTTCCATGATTGCCTCGAGGTTCAAAGAGGCCCTCGATTGCTCCATATATAATTTGGTGGGGGGGGATTGATTAACAAGGCCAAAAGCCAATTTACCCTTGGAGCACAGGTAAAGGAACCATGGCATCCATCTTTAGTATTTTTCAAATCCTAGTGTATAAAGGTTAACAATCTTTCTAATATCTAGGCATCTCTCTTTGCTTACACTCTCCCTCGAATCCATTATGGCTCCATATTCTTCGGAAGCCAAAGGAAAAATTCTCACAATGAGGTGCTTAATGGTTAAATACCATTGTTTACGTTGTCCTTCTTCATTATGCCCTTTCTTCCCTATCTTTCCTCCAACTCTTGGGCCTCTTAGCCCATTTTGGTATCTATTAATCTATAACACAAGAGCTTTGCAAGTTTTTGTGGCAAGGGGGGAAAGAAAATTCTAAACATTATCATTTAGTAGATTGGGTTATATTTTGCACCCCTAAATTCCATGGAGGACTAGGTGTCAGGGACTAATCCCTTATGAATATGGCCTTAGGGGCTAAACTATTATGGAGGCTTCTCTTCGGAAAATACTAGTGGAAGAAATCCAACCACAAAAAAATATTTTGAGGTTAATCACTTATGTTTCCTAGATCAATTCCCATCTGTCAAATGGGGCTCTCAAATATGGAAATTTCTTCATGTCCTCTAATACATGATCAACTCTCTTGGATCTTAGGTTATGGACAGGAAATCAACTTTTGGTAAGAAAATATTATAAGGAAACCCACCTAGTCTCCAACACGAACTTTTTCCCTTGGTGACAACGACTATCTAATGAATACAAGAATTACCTCTTTGATATTTCAAAATGGTTAAGTTCCAGTCCTTGGATGGGTTGGAACTTCAAAAACATTCCAACCTATCTTGAACCTGCTTTCACAACTCTCCTATCATTGTTGAAAGGTTGTGCTCCAAGTCACAAGTTGGAATAAGACTCCAAAGGTTAGAAAGAAATTGAATACATTATCATTCAAGGATACAATTGCTAGTTATATCCTAATGGAGCTCCACCTAAATCAGGTATTTGGTCCAATTTCTAACATCCTGATGGCCTACTGAAGATCAACATATTTTCTATTGGACCTTAGCTCATAACAAGATCCTTACAACATAAAATCTAAGTAGAAGGAACATCCAAGGTCCCTCAATCTATGCACTATGTATGCTTCATTCTAAATCATCCACTCACCTTTTTGTTGAATGCTAGTTTTCATAATCAATTTTGGATCACATCCTTGAGTATTGTCTTGCTAGGTTCACTAGCCTAATTTTATAAACTAACTCTTTGGTTCTTGGCCAAAGCTTTATTGAGGTTCTTTCTTTGGTGAGCCAATTTTTAGGAGGATATGGTTGTGATTCCAAAATACATTTTTGTTGGAAAGTTTAGCTAGCATGAAATAAAGTAATATTTGAGGACCTTAATAGTCATCTGATAGAAGTCGCCACAAGAGAAAGGACATTATTAGAAAAACATCTCTTCACAAGACAACCCAAGATTATATATAAGAAATTGTTAAATCATTTGGAGGAGGTTTGGTTCAATGGAATTTAATAGAATCTCAAAATTATAGTTCCCTCCAGAAGCAATCCTCATTGGAAACTCTCTTTATCAACTAAAACTTCCAAATATGGCTAACAAAGCAAGAATTTTATGTCCTCTGTGTTGATAGGGCATCAAAGTAGAACCCTAGAGTGGCAAGTTTGAGGGGGATGTTATTCTTCACCTTGAACGAAAATGCATTTTTTCATTCACCTAAAGCTTGGGGCAAGCCATTAGTAACTAAGCATAATCATATTCCTTGCTTCAAAGGGTGAATGAGTCCGTCTCTCTAAATAATCACTTTGTGATCATCCTTGGAAATTCAAATACTACATTTAGGCATTTACGAGCTGGTTCTTCTCTTGGAGATCCCAAGCTTAGTTAAATCTTCAAGAAAGTTCAGTTGGTCCTTTCTTCTCTCTCGAAGGTGTATTTTTTCCCATGTGTCGAGGCACCTAAATTGGTTGGTTGATGCCTTAGCTAACCAAGCGATTCATATTCCCAAGGGCACCATTTGCATCAATGCTTACTCATGCAACTAACCATACCACGATGAAGCTCATGTCAACACTCCTCATTCACTAGAGGTCATAGTTGGTGAGTGATAATGTCTGGCTCATAGTGGGTTGACATGCATAACAAAAATCAAATATAGTAACATAATTATTATAGCAATAGTTCTATGGATTTCCCCTAATGCCTGTAATTAATATTGGTTCAAGATCATTTATAGTTGCAATAAGAATGAGATCATGGGGCTCCCCATGTCTAAGGATCCAAGGTGCTCATACTTCCTTATGGCAGTTGTGGGAGTCTCTTGCCCATCATTGCAATCTTTCCAATTCATTCTCTAGGCATTTCCTGCTTGGTCCTTTCCCCACCCCCATAAAGAAATGACACACATACATCGTTGGAAGGGAAAAAAACACCTCATTGGCCTTCAACTTGAACTAGATAATATTCAAGATTCCTTATGTTGCATGCAAATTCATATTAAGCAACTCATGATCCAAATAGCAACATCCATGGACATACCAGTTCAACATCACTAGCACTTCTAGCAACTTGAAGATGAATACATATATATTATATCCAATTTGAAGAGGTTAAACTACATAATTACCCAATTCCCTAATCCCCTTCTTCCTCTATTTTCCTTGTTTATCCTCAATAGGCACAAACAGACCCA
>APFE030525600.1:11010-17782 GCA_000404065.3 Pinus taeda
AAGACCTTGTTGAGGTTGAATCACAATTTTTTAAAGCAAAGACAAGCTCATTATGTGAGTTGAGCATAGCGAGATTTTAAGTCCATATATCGAATTTTGTGGTTGTCGTTGAGATGAATCTATGTAAAGTTGTGAAGAAGTGAAATGTGAAGTTGAAATTGAGCATTGAAGTAGTGTTTGCGTGCGTGCAAGCCAAGCCAAGCCCACGTGGAGTTGAATCCATGTGAAACCACTATGTAAGCCTGTGTGAAATCCATGTGAGAACAACTCAGTGTGAAAATTATGAAAGTGTGTTGATAAGAAGTTATGTTGGCATAAACATTGTTATACTATGCAGACATTTTTTTGTCTTTGTAGTTTGACGGTGCAAAACTGTGTGAACAAAAGTAGAGATTTTTGTGTCTATAATTGTGTAGAGGTAGCCTAAAAGGAACATAATTGAGATCCTTTGATGATAACCATTTCCTTTACTGCTTTTGCATTGTACTCCTTGGATTTTCTATCCATCCTGCTATCATCAATCACTGATTTCCAGATTTCAATGCCTTGAGTCTGTAAGAAATTCCTCATTCTTGCTTCCCATATATTAAAGTTCCCACTGAGCCTTGGAGCCTCCTCAAATTGATTGTTTTCTATTTTAGTGGTAGAGGGAGACACATCCTTGGGAGGATTGGAGACTTTCTTCCTTGGCTTCACCATTTGTGTTCTAAATATCAACCTTCAAGCTATTAGGCTTTGAATGAAGGTACCTGCTCTGATACCAATTGTTGGAAATACTAAGAGGGGGGGTGAATCAATATTTCTTTTTCCCGCTATTGTTTTACCAGTTAAAACATACAGATTCAAAACACAAGATGAACAATAAGAATAAATGCTTTTATTAATAGAAACTGTGCAGTAAAATAGATACAATATATAGATGATTACAATCAGTTGCCAAGCTCCAACTTGGACTTTGGTGAGGCTCCAACCTCCAGAGCACCAACTCTATTTCGCCAAGACACCAATCTTGGACTTAGGAGCACAAACTCCCAAGGACTTCAATCCTTCCATAATTCTGAGGCTTCAACCCCAAGGACTCCAATCCTACTTACTTCTGAGGCACCAGCCCTAAGGACTCTAATCCTATCTTGTCAAGGCACTTTTGATGATAATGTTCTACTCTCAAAACTCTTCTCTGTTGAGTTTTGTCTGGTTATAGTTTCTCTGTAGTCTCCAAGCTACAACATCAATGACAACCAGTCTTCTCTTGATGGAGTCTTTACAACTCTTCCTACCATTCACACGGAGTCTCCAATAGCTGACCTATGATCATATCTCCACACTGTTTTAGTGAGTCCACTACAACTGCACTAAAGCTCTGCATAAGAACCTACTTTCAGTTCAAGCATATGTTCTAATGTCACGGTGAATGTTTCAGCAAGACTACTTCTCTGCTGGCAACTTCTACCCTTCGAATTCCTCCTATTCTGTTGATCCTTCGGCCCTCTTTTTGTTCTGCTGGACCCTCTTTTTGTTCTGTTGTTTTCTTCAACTTTTCAACAATGTTCAACATCCTTCAATAGCATTCACCGCTGCTTGCTTCTGCTATCTCACATTCTGGTTCTTCACCATACTAACCACCCACACAGTCCTCTCTTTTTGTTGCTTTTGTGCATTCCCATGCCTTTGTCCTTTCGTTTCCTCTTACACCGCCTCTTAGACTTCCTCAATCCTCGCTATCATTTCCTCTGTGCTCGCTTGCGTCTTCAACTTCCCATCTTTCGGTTTCCTCTGTCTATTCGAGCTCACTGGACACGTTGAATCAATGGCCAGGTCCAAACGATCCATCAGAGAACACATCTTCCCGGTTAAAACTGTAACAACGCTCCCTTCAATAATGATAGTAGGCATACGCAGAGCTTTACGGTGTAACGGACATGCCACGTCTTATCGCAATCGCAACCGGCGTAGTTCAACCTCCTGAACTAACGAGACCATTCCTTAATGTATTTTTGCCTCAAAACGTCGCGTAAGCCAAAAAAACTCATTTACACAGGAAACACAGGAAAAATGGCTAAAGGGCGGACTTCAATATTAATTCACCCGCAACTGTATCGGGTCCGCAACTTGAATCGCAATCGGCAATTCGTGAGGTCCTTTATATATCAGCATCCATGACTTCGCCGATGGTCGATGGGCTGATACTCCCATGGACGCGATATAGTATTAAATCAAGTTGTGATGTCGCATAGGGTCCACAACGTTCATCGCTATTGGTGATTGCAAAGGGCACAAGGTTAGGTCCGATGTGATATCGCTATCGGCAGTCGCAACATATGGTCAATGGCTGATGGCCAATGGACGCGATAAGACATTAAGCCAAATCACAATATAGCATCGAGTCCGCTCTTGCATTTCAATCGACACTCGGGAGAGTGTAATGCCTTTGTGTATTGTTGCGATGGGCGGATGCGATATAACATTCAACCATAACACAATTCCGCATCAGGTCCACATGCATCATCGCAATTGGTGCATAGTAGGAGGAAAGCCCGTTGGGTATTGCGATGTGAGAGTCCCAATAGGGTGGATGCGATATTGCATTCAACCATAAAACAATGCCGCATTGGGTTCGTGTACATTTTCGCAATCAGAGGTTTCGGGGGTGACACTTAATAGAACCCGCCGATATGATTTCTCCAATATTATATACTGCTCCGCCTCCGATAGTGTATATTGCTCTGCTCCTTTAACTCTATTTATTTGTCATATATGCACAGTTTTTGGCCGTTGATAGTGTTATTGGACTCCCTATAGTGTTTAAATGCATGCATATATATGTGTTTTCTCCTCTGATGGCTCCCAATAGTGTTATTTGTGGCATATTTGCTCCTTTCATCTCCATCTGCTCCGATGGCTCTGTGTGTTCCTCTTCTTTGGCTCTGTCTGCTCCTCTTGTCTCCATCTGCTCCTCTGGCTCTGTGTGTTTTATGTTTGTTGTTAAACGCATCCATTGCTCCTCCGATGGCTCTTGATGACTCTGATATGCCTCCTTTCTATATGGTTCCTCCTGCAGCTCCTCTTAGTCCAATGTGGCTCCTTTGGCTTGGCAGTGTCCTTCAAAGACCTCCTTGCATATATGAATGCCTCTCTTGCTATGATCTGGTTGGCATATATATAGATGGCTTTGCTCCTGTCTCTTCATGGATCGCTCAACTTCCCCTTGGCTTCATGTCATCCTCTAGTATCCAGAATATTGCCATATTGACATCAATGACAACCTAGGTCAACAAGAGCCTCTTGTTTGTTAGAGCCCATGAATTTTGCTGAATTTGGTGCTCAACTAGGGGATTGGTATCTCCTGTGGGTTGGTGCCCACAAATTCATTGAGTTGGTGCTCAATTAGGGGATTGGAGTCTTTGTAGGTTGGTGCCTACAAAATTTTCAGTTTAAGATGATAAACTTGATTGTACTCTTTATATATTAAGAAAAGTTGAAAGTGATTTGTCTTCTAGACATGAATCTTTTATGTTCATGTGTTCAATGTTGTGAATTATTGATGGTTAAAAATTGGTTAATTAACTAAATATTGATTCACCCCTGTTAGTATTTCCAACAATTGGTATAGGAGTGGGTTCCTTTAGTTACAAGCTAATATCTGGAAGGAAGATCCTAGAAGAACATATGGAAAAATAAAGAAAGCAATCCTCCAAGCACTCAAAGTAAGTCCCCTCCAATACTATATTATCATAACCTTATAAAGATGTTAGAGAAAGTTTGTTTTTTCGAACTCCTTCTTTTGATGGAACAAAGCATGATCTTTGGAAAGTAAAAATGAGGCACTATTTGATGACTCTTGGTTGTGAGGTATGGGAATCAATTGTTACTGGAAGCACAACTACGAAGGAGTCAAAAGAATACAATACACAAATGATAAAAGCAATCTTGAGTAATTTATGAGGTTTTGTAAAAGTCAAGGTGGGTCAATGCTATTCATCCAAATTTTTTTGGGAAAAGCTACAAAAGCTTTATGCAAAGGAATTTGTACTCGTGACAATTTAGCTAGAATTGGAGTATGTGGAACAAGAAAAATATCAAGAATCAAAGAAGATAGATGAAGGAAAAATTGAAAACACCAAAAGCATGGAAGAATATGAAGATGAAGAAGGTTCTGAAGTAGACCTTGAAGTAGACCTTGAAGTAGAGTTTGTGGTTGCTATCAAAGAAATAAATAGACTAAGAAAATAAAATAAAGAACTCGAAGAGAAGAATCGAGACCTTGATTGTAGAAAGGAAGAAGTTGTCCCCCTAAGACTATGAGTAGAGGAAAGATCTAAGAATTTTAACAAGCTTGAAGCATAATTTGTTCAATAAGAAAGGAGACATGAAGAAGAAGCCATCTCCTTGAAAACTCGGCTAGAAGAAGAAAAGAGAACAAAAGAAGAAATAAAGATTTAAATGATGAAGAAAAAATAAAGTTGTGAGAAGATCGAAGAAGAGATTGTCTCATTGAGAAATGAAGTTGACATGCTATACAAGAATCCAAAGAGTTCCCAATTATTGGATCCATTTCTCAGCTATCAAACATATCCACTTGACAAAAAGGGACTTGGTTATATAGGTGAAACTTAATGCAAAGAAGTTACTAACCCCAAATCCCCAAAGGTTAAATTTAAATAAAAGCCTGAAAGCAAATTCATTGTCCTTGAAAGGCCAAATAATAATGAAAAGTCAAAAGAAAGTTGCAAGTGCTACCTTTCAATAAGTTATATTAATGCTCTCAAGAAATCTTTTGTTAATGCAAGTAATAGTGAGAATCAATCAAAGATTGAACCTCCTCCAAGGCAAAGAAACTTCAAGAAACCATGAAGGGAAGTCTTCTCATCCAATCATCAAACCATATTATTTGGATATTGGTTTTCATGTTCTAATTTTGAACATAAGGCAAGAGATTGTAGGGCCTATACTAAGATTTAGGTTTTAACCCCATACAGAAATTACTTGCATACAAATTCTAAAACACAGAAAATAAACAATGCGAGAGCATAACACATATACACAGAGATTTTCCACTGGATCCCAAAACCGGGACTACCAGCTTGATTTTTTCATTATATTCCTTTCAATGTTACAATACATATATATACATGCCGAAGCATCCAATACCATGGACCGAAAACCAACGCATCCAAAACCATGGACCGAAAACCATCACGTCTAAAACCATGTGTGAAAAACATGCACAAAACCATCGGTAGGTCCACCTAACCTAACATAAGGTCCAAAACCAAATTTTTTTGGGGCGCTACCCCAGACCCCTTAGAGTGGGGTTACTTGTACCCCTCAAACCCCCTGTAACTCCCCTCGCTACATAATCGACACTACGAGGGGGGAGCTCTACCCCCCCTCTAACCCCCTGATTAACTACATGGGCTAGTCATGGAAAGAATATAACACAACCCAACATTCTCCCACTTGTTGTTTTCTTTCCACAGGGGGCCACAAGAGAGATTAGTCATTTTTCCAGCCCTGAAATGCCCATTGTCTCTCTACACGAAGAGAACTCCTTAGAGCTCACAGATTTTGTTAATGCATCTGTAGTATTCTTCAAAATGTCCACCTTTACCAACAATACCTTTTGTCTTCTATCATATCCCTCACAAAGTGATACTGAACATCAATGTGCTTTGTCTTTGAATGATATGCAGGGTTCTTTGCCAAGAAAATTGCACTTTGGCTGTCACAGTCTATCCTTAGCTCCCTGTACTAACCCCATACTTGAACACAATCTCTGCAACCAAACTGCTTCCTTGCTTGCATGAGTGGCTGCCATGTATTATGCCTCTGAAGTTGATAGTGCCTCTACAGATTGTTTCTTACTCATCCAACTGACTGCACCTCCAAATAGGTTAAACACATACCCACTTGTAGATCTTCTCTGATCCAGATCTCCAGCCCAGTCGTGCATAAGCAACATGGATACCAACAACTCTTGTCCATCCCGGTCGTTCTTGGTACAGAAACCAACTAAATACTAGTGCACACAAATACTGAAAACCGCTCATGCTGTCCAGTGCTCTTCCCTGGTTGAAATAAACCTGCTCAATACTCCACTGCATGTGCAATGTTTGGTCTAGTACAGACCATTGCATACATCAAGCTACCGACTGCACTTGCATATGGAACACGGGACATGTCCTCTTCCTCTTCTTGTGTCTTGGGACGCTGTTCAGCAGATAACCTCACACCTACAGGAATAGGAACCTTCACCGGTTTACTGTCCTACATATTAAACCTCTGCAATATTGTCTCGACATACTTCCTCTGGTTTAACCAGAGCTGCCTCTTTGCCCGATCTCTTTTAATTTCCATGCCCAAAATATAGTTTGCAGCACCGAGATCTTTCATGTCGAATTTGGAGGACAATTGGGTCTTCAAATCCTGGATAATTTCTTTGTCATTTCCAACCAGCAACATATCATCCACATACAAGACTAGATAAATAACACGCTCACCAATTAATTTAAAATACACACAATGATCTACTTCGCTTCTGGTGAAGCCAAGTCCCCGTATAAATGTATCAAATTTCTGATACCACATCCTTGGTGACTATTTTAACCCATACAGAGACTTCTTTAACTTGCATACCAGTTCTTCTTACCCTTCACTGCAAAGCCTTCAGGTTGCTTCATGTAGATTTCCTCTTCAAAATCCCCGTGAAGAAATGATGTCTTCACATCCATCTGTTCTACCTCAAAATCAAAAGCAGTAGCAACAAATAAAAGTA
>APFE030525600.1:30871-42579 GCA_000404065.3 Pinus taeda
TGGTGATGGCATTCAACAATACAATATTTTATTAGTTGTTTTATTTTTGTGATGAATTATTTGTCTTTATTATTGTTTAGTTTAATTAAGATATATTTAAGCTAAGCGACATGTACTAACTACTTTGTAGGCTTGTTATATATCATATTCTTATTCACAATAATAAAAAAACAATTGCATTAATCAACGAGAGCCACATGGTGACAATGTCACTTATCTAGCTTTTTGGCAGATTGCCACCACGTGGATTTTGTTTATTATGAGACTTTGTACTCATATACTTAGTATTTGTCATAATTTCTCTTGATTATATATATATATATATATATTATATTTATATATATATTATATATATAATATATATATATTTTATTCAAAATTTAAATGATGACATTTCTACATCTAAATAATAGAATGCTTTACAACTTAGCATAAAGAAAAAGTCACAATAACCCAAATTTTGTAACATTTTGACAAAAAAAAGAAAAAATATAAATAAAAATGTGTAAATTTCACTTTTATAAAAGATATTTATATTGAAATGTAGTCTTTTATCAAAATTTAAAATTGCATTACACAAATAAACTAAACTTGTTATATATAATGTTGAAATGATATATTTATATCAAGTTATTATGTTGAAATTTGTGAATAAATTTAATTGTAGAAAAAGAGTTAAATGACACATTCTCCGATTATTATTATTTTAAATTTAAAATTGCATTGCAAGTATTAAATATTATGTAACTTTAATATTTACCACTTATCATAATTCTTATTATATATTTAATTTTAATATAGATAAATTTTATATTTATTTTTATTATATTTTTCAAAAAAAAAAAAAAATAATTTGTTTTTAATAACAAAGCAATATCAATGATGAATAATTCTTACTTTTTGAATGAGAGATCATTAAAATTTTGATATATTACATTCATATCAAAATCTATAATATGTTATTTAAAAAATACAGTTTTACCAATCAAAATTTATTAATTTTAATGGGAAAAATTCATGAAAAAATAAATAAATTATTAAACCTCATATAATTACTATTATATAATACAAAATTATAATTACTACAATTTAATACAAAATTACCTATAATTATTCATCATGTACACATTTTTGCTTAGCAATAAATCAAGCAAAAACAAATATATAGGAAGATAAAAGTTCAAAACAACAAAAAATTAAATTGCAATTTCCAGAATCACAAACTCATTTACTTGAAACCCATTCAATTCCATGTTCAAACATAGAAAATTAAATTCTATTGCGGAGATAAGGCGTCTTTAATAGTTAAATACATAGATCGACAACCTACCTTCTTAATCATTTTCTATAACACTCGACTCTTTTGTTTCTCACTCTGTGGTTAAGGGAGATCTACACAAAGGACAACTCTTATGAGATTGGACATCAAGCCATTTTTTCAAATAACCTTTATGGTAAACGTGATGACAATTAGTGAGGAGCAGGGCATTTTCATCTAGTGCAAACTTGCTTAAGAAAATAGTGGAGACAACGTCGTCGTTTTGAAGCTCATGCCCTAATTCCTCTTAGATCACATCGAACGTTCCCAACTGAAGAACTTGGCACTGATGGTCCTCAACCACAATATCAACAGTGCTTGACATTATATCTTCATCTCCCACACAACTTCGATAGGTTCCTTGAAAACCTCGAGAATGCGGTAGAGCGGAATCCTTAGAGATCCCATTAAAAAGGCGGCATGCAACAGGAGCTTAGGGATTCTGATATGTTGTAGAGGAGCTACCATGATCATTGATCAACAAAGATTGATATGTAAAACATCCACTAAGATGACTGGTTATCTTTCCTTTGCATATTCCTTTTATATTTAACTTGCAAATCAGAGATGTGATGAAGAAGAAACATATAGATCGAATGACACTTCTCCCTCGTCCTAGAAGTATGTGTCTATGCACAATGCATTTAAGAAAAAACGACAAGTAAATGAATTCGTGTGGACGATATGTAACTTGTTTGCTATCAAATTAAAATGTGCGATACAGAAGGGTATAAATGTCACAGGAACTCTAAAACTGGTGACATTTTGCCTCGGGCCATGGAGTCTTAGTGTCGATGGCAGGCAAACATCACCCAAATTTTTTTAGCACGAGCCTTTGTAAACTAAGACCAACATTATATATTATATAAAAAAATTCTGAAATTTTATTATACTATACAAACTAATACTTCATTATAATTACCAAATATCAATATCAGTAATATAATAACATAAACTCATTACATATCTATTAAAACATAAATTTTTTATTTATTTTTTTTTATTAATAATTTTTTTTAACTTATATTCAAATTTTTTACCATATAATAATATTTTTTATACTTTATATTCATTTTTCTAGCAATATAATATTTGTAACTTATTATAAGTGATGTTTAATTTCCTAATAAAATCAAATTTTATATTGAAATGTGATGATACATGAATTTGGAATTGCAATCCATTAATATTTGTAACTTATTATAAGTGATGTTTATTTTTCTAATAAATTCAATTTTTATAATTGAAATATGAGGAGACATAGAGTTAAAATTATAATCCATTAATAATTTGATTGAATTTTTTATTATTTCAAGTGAGGTTTAATTTTCTAATAAATTCAATTTTTATAATTGAAATACGATGATATATAAAGTATTTGATTGAATTTTTTATTATTTCAAGTGAGGTTTAATTTTCTAATAAATTCAATTTTTATAATTGAAATACGATGATATATAAAGTTGGAATTATAGTCGATTAATAATCTGATTGAATTTTTGATTATTTCAATTAATTTAGTATTAGAAAAAATAAAAAACTTCATTTTATTTTTAATCAAAATAAAATCTAACCATCTCTTAAAACAATTATTCGATTATAAATAACCATCTCTTAAAACAATTATTCGATTATAAACAAATTTATATAATGAATTTTTTTCATTTACTATTATAATCAATTGACTTCATTCTTAATGGCTAAAACTCCCACATCGTTTTAAAATTAAATTCAACTACCCAAGTAAAAACTAAATTCCAACCTTGTAAAATTAAATTAATTTCTAATTTCACTTTCATATTAAATAAAAAATATACATCATTTATATTAATAAGAAATTCAAGTTATTATGTCCACGTATAGTAATATTTGTTTTTGAAGCGAACACAATTTTTTCTACAAATTAATTACTCTAGAAGACTTGGAATATAAAGATATTCATGAGGATACAAATATTATATATTAAATGTGTGAATAAGAATAAGAATGATAATACAATGAGAGAAATGCTTGCTTATATACCAAGCAAGTGTCTCTTCCTTGAGAGTCATGTCTCATTTAGACATGACTCTTCAACCTAATTACCAATAAACTAATAATTATTTATGGTTATTATCATTTACTTTAATTTATATTATTTCCTATATATTTATTCATAACATTGCCTTCCTCCTCAAAAAGCTTTGTCCTCAAAGCTTGTTGATGAAAAAGGCTTGATCTCTTTTTCGGTTTCGAATGTCTTCTCATCTCGTAATAGTCATCTTCATTGATACACGTTGATATGATCTTCTTAGTGACAAACAAAATTGTCACACTGAGAAGGGATCAGACCATCCTAGATTAATCTTCTGTGGAATATTCTGATCACTGTAATTTTGTAACGACTTGTCATCGTAGGACTATATTGAGGTTACATTACTCTTCTCTAGAACATCAGTTTGTTGTTTCTGTTTTGAATGGTCCCGATACGTAGCATGGTTGAGTTGTCCACTTTCATGATTTAGATGCCGATAGGGAACTTTTTTGGTTAGATTTTCCCTTACTAAGTGTGAGAATTTTTTTTTATTTACTTTAGGTGACGATGTTGTTGAGTTGGTTATAGAATCTTCACTTAGGGTGTTTATCATCTGAACTGCAACATCTAAGTGCGTCTTTTCTTCAACTAGTTTGCATTCTTCTTGAGTTATGATATTCACTGGATCGATATTTGTTCCTTTACCTTCAGCTTGGACTGACAACTTCGACATTTCTTTCATGATAAGTTCTTTTAACTTATTTTCCAATGATTTCCTATCATCCTTAAGTTTTTTAATTTAAGTGAGTAGACTTTGATTATGGTTTTTGAGATGTAAAAGTTCCTCATTTTCTGAGTCAACTTTATTTTGATATTCAAGCTTCTCAGTTTTTAAACACTTTATTTGTTCTAATAACTTTTGGTTAAGGTTCTTTAGGCATAAAATTTCCTCTTCTTTTCTTGATAGATTTTCGTTGAGTTTCTTTTCAGAAATTTCCTTTTCTTGTTCTAACTGTTTCTTAGCTTTACATTTTCTTACTTGTGTAAGTAGCTTTTGATTATGCTCCTTCAAACATGAATTTTCCTTATTTTTGTTGGATATGAATTCTTCATACTCTTTCTGCTTCTTTGATACTGTTTCTGGATTCTCTTGAAACATTAGTTTCGAAATATCCTTAAGATCTTTTGCTGAAGGCAGGATCAGTTTTGATTTTGTTGTCATGTCTTGGAACGTGACCATCTTCTTTTTGTAAGGAAACAACAAGAATTTGTTTTCTATGTTTAGAATGAACGTACATAATTCCTTGAACTAAGGTCGACAAAGAATTATGTCAACCTCTTTGTTAAGCATAGTTACGACACAAAATTGAGATATGTACTCATAATGATCAATTGTCACTTGTAAATCATTAATTTCATATTATTTTCCGCCAAAAAAACCTTCTCATTCACCTATATTTGGCTCTAGAATTAATTGTTGATTTTCCAAATTAATATTAATGTAATTATCTTCAATGTTTGGATTAATGGCAATGTTAATCTCTTTCCTTTGGATACACCCTTTCAATGTAAATAATTTATAATTTACAATTGGAATACATTTGTAGGAGAATCTTCCTTCTTTTATTTTCAAATTAGACTCCATATTTTTTTTTGAAGGAAATGAACTACTTCTGTATTCGTTGATGAGATTAACCCCTTATTATTTATAATTACAACATATGGAACCTTATTATTTCTAATTACCTCAAATGGAACCTTAGGGTGTATTATCTTTATTAAATTTCACTTACTATTATTTTATTTTATTTTATTTCACTTTAACGTAAATTCTTGACTGATATTTTCTCCTTATGTAACATTTTATAATAATACTCGCTTTGTACCTGTAAATATTTTCAATAATTTTATGACTTGAACTTTTTTTTTTTAAATACACCTTTATAATATAATATTTCTCTTTATATATCTTTTATTTATAATATTTCTTTTTCTTTTTCTTTTTTGAAAAGCTACAACCCTAGCGAAATGTTGCTATTCACCTCTTTGGGGTATAATATAAAATATATGTCCGCTTATGTACTTTTGACTCAGTTATGTTCTCCAAGTAAAAAGTAAAACTTACCTTTCACGTAAAGAGATTTTGTAACCCTTTTGTTTTTTCTCTTACTTTTAAAATACCATGGGTAATTACCATGGGTTGTTTCTAAAACCTCGGTTAATGTTCTCCACGTAAAAAGTAAAACTTACCATT
This sequence comes from Pinus taeda, assembly GCA_000404065.3. Classification (NCBI taxonomy): domain Eukaryota; kingdom Viridiplantae; phylum Streptophyta; class Pinopsida; order Pinales; family Pinaceae; genus Pinus; species Pinus taeda. The sequence continues at coordinate 36,458 of APFE030525600.1, forward strand.
CACATAAAGGGATTTTGTATTCGTTTTATTTTTTTTGTTTTTACTTTTAAAATACCATGGGTAATTACCATTGCTTTCTAAAACCATGGGCTTGTAAACCACTTAATGAAGAATCAAAATAACATTATCTATTCTTCACCACTTAATGAAGAATCAAAATAATATTATCTATTCTTCACGTAAAAAGTATAACTTACCATTCAAGTAAAGAGATTTTGTATTCCTTTTGTTTTTCTTTTACTTTTTAAAATACCACGGGCAATTACCATTGGTTTTTAAAACCGCGAGATTTTGCACGTAAAAAGTTTTAAATATACTTGGAAAGATTCCCTCTTATTTTTATTATGAATTTTTTATCAATAATGTTAGAACTTATATGTATATATATATAAATGTTCTCCTTCAAAATTAATTATTTATTTTTAAATCTTTTTTTTTTTTTTAATCTTTATATGTACTTATTTTATTTTCTTTACTTTTTTTTGGAATGGCCAAATGGTTGATAGTGAAATGGAGAAACTCCAAATTTTTGTAGCGAAATGCTTCAATGACAATAATGTTGATGAATTTGATGATCAAAGACCTGAATCAAAGAACACAACTCTGTGCAGCGGTGGAGCGGCCAAAGGATCGATTTCTCTGATACCAAATGAAGCAAATAAAGTTCCTTTTACAAATCAATTACTCCAGAAGACTTGGAATATAAAGATATCCATGAGAATACAAATATCATATATTAAATGTGTGAATAAGAATAAGAATGATAATACAATGAGAGAGAGAGACTTGCTTATATACCAAGCAGGTGTGATTAGGTGATCATGTCCTGAGTGGAAAAAATGCTCAAATTTTGAATTGCTTAGAATTGGTTGAAACTAGAACGACCGAATAGGCCTCGTTGAAACAATCCTATAGCCGTGAATGGCACTCAAATCTGACATTGTATGGAGGAGTTATTGCATTTTGAAAATGCCCAATAAACTGCAAAATTTGAATTAAAAAAAAAAAAAAAAGAATTTTTTGAAGAATATTCTATGGAATATTCCCTAGAATATGTTGTTTGGAGGACCAATCAAAGCTGACACGTGGCTTGCCCGGAAGCCGCCACATGGCCCCAAGACTGTAGTTTTGTATGGTAAAATTTTGGCACTTCACACGATTCGATCGTGGGTCTTCGTGCTGCGAAACCACAGGCCCGACCGGCCCGCCTATGCTTTGGTTCTTACTAACCTAAGGTCACAATGCATATTTAAGTTTGATAAGGTTTCATTTGGGCACAGAAAGGGGCCAACCCCTTATCCATATGACCAGAGTGCAAAACCAAAGGCCTAGACTTGGGGGATAACCTTCAAACCCGATGGTTAAGGGCATGTGGTCACATGCGACATTACCACCGACAGTTACAGTCAGCTAGTGGTCAGTTTGGTGGACTCCACTATTTTCGACGCAGTTGCCAAATTTGGCGGGGCTAACTCCCAGTAAAGCCAAGTTTAGTGGAGTTTCTTTAGGGGAGACTAGAAAAAACTTTTGGAGGTCATAACTTTCATTAAGAAGATCCTTTTGGAGCGATTATTTTTTTTGATTTTGGGTATTCTGAGCATTCTAGAGCCAATGGTACAGGTTTCAGAGCCAACAGAGCTCATCTTCAGCTGTTTTTTTAGTGAAGAAGGTTGGAGAGCCATTAGGGCCTAGGGAGAGTTGGAGCTGTAATGGGCTATGGTTAGCCATTGGAGGTGAAACAAAAGTCATTCTTGACTATTTTCTGTGCTATGAACTCATTTTCACAGCTTATTTTTCCTGTTTAGGCTTTCTTACCAATGTATAACCAATTTGAGCATCTAATCAAAGCGAGGACATGCCCATTTAGGGGCCTTGGACTCGACAGATGTAGCCCAGGAGGGGTGAAATACCTTATAAGCTACTGTGTTGTATTATGTGAATTTATCTTGCTGTGTTTTTCAATTTTGATATGATAAACAGTAAATTTAATTAATCCTCCTTCACACATAAGACTCAGAAATCTACCAAAAACACTTTGTTTCCATTGCAAGACATCAGTAACAATTTGCACATATAATTTAATGGAAACGAATACCTTGAACAGCAAAAGCAAGTAGTTTCATTTTCAGATTAGTAGGTATCAGAGCTCAAGTTTTGAGTATTAGTTTTGTGCAAAGATATTTTTGATTGTTTTGCAAGTTTTAATGCTTACCTGGCTTAAGCTTCAAAGAGGGAAAGGACAATTGGTTAGAGCACAAGATAATCCTGAACCAAGGAGGGCCAGGGTGCCATTGTCTCCACCTTCTAATTCACCCTCAATAGCCTTAGAAGAAGCTTCAAGTATGTATGAAAGGGGAGGAGAAGCTCCTGAAGACATGGATCCAAGAGAAGAAGAACGAGTATTCAGAAAAGCTTTTTTGGACATTACTGGGATGGTAAGAATATTATACCAGGAAAGGAATGATAAGTTGGTTGGAGAAGGGTCTAAACATCAGAAAGAAGGAGACTCTTCAGGAGGAAAGAAAGGTGATGATAATTCAAATAAAGGACATGGAGGAAATGGTGATCCACCATCTCCATCATCATCCTCTTCCTCTACATTGTCATCCTCTACCTCAGTAAATCAACCTCATAAGCCTAAATCTTCTAGGAAAAGTCCATTTTTAAAGCTAGATTTTAAATTTGAATTACCCATGTTTAATGGTGAAGTCAATGCAGAGAAACTTGACAACTGGATAAGACAGTTGGAAGTTTATTTAAGGGTACAGAACTTACAGGATGACGACACCAAGATTCAGTTAGCCTCATTAAGGATGGAAGGAGCAACATTGGTATGGTGGGAAGCCAAGACTAATTATGAAATTTGAAAACATGGTAAGCTTACTTTATCATGGGCTGAATTCATTTATGCAATTAAGAAGCAATTTTATCCTCTTGCTCATTTACAAAAGGCTATAATGAACTGGCAAAGTTTTAGACAACTTAAAGGACAAAGTGTTCAAGAATACACCCAAGAGTTTAGGAGAAGAGCACTCTTATTAGGGGTATACTTACAAAGTCAAGACACTTTGTTGAAATATATAGGTGGTTTGCACATCTACCTTAAACACACTATCCTTATGTTCAATCCTACTAGTCTAGATGAAGTTTGTGTACAAGCTACGCATTTAGAGACTAGAGGGAAAAACACTTTTGATGGAAATGAGGGTAGTGATTTTAAAGGCAAAGGAAGAAAAAGGATTGCAAACTCAAGAAAGGAAAAAGGGAAATTCTTTTGCAAGAACTATTCAAAAACAAGCCACAATGAAGACCATTGTTGGAAGCTTCATCTGGAGCTAAAACCAGAGAAATATAAAACCAAAGACAAACCCAAAGAAAAGGAAAAAACTGTAGCAACTGTTGAACATGACTTAGGGTCTGAATCAGGCGATGAGACCAAGAGTATTGCCATGGTATTAAATAATATAAAGGGGAAAGAGGTTGTATAGGAAACAAATCCTAGTTCTAGCACATTAAACTGTCACAAAGAAACTCAAAATGAAAAGAGGAGGATAGAGTTATTTCATGTGAGGATAATCTCAAACCACACAAAGATAGACACACTTTTTGATAGTGGGTCTCAAGCTAATCTCATCTCAGAAGACTTGGTCAAACAGCTGAAACTTGAGACAATTCCATATCCAAAGCCTTATCCACTTGGGTGGATATGCAAGGATGCAAACTTACAAGTCTCAAATAAGTGCATCTTGCGCTTCACCATAACAGCTCATTATGTTGATTGGGTTGAATTGGATGTAGTACCGCTTGACATCATAGGTGTTGTGTTGGGTAGTCCATATTTATTTGACAGAAAGGCAATCTTCCATCGCCATAGAATAAGTATCACTTGTTCAAGGATGGAAAAGAGTACATTGTGAGATCACATAAGAAGAAGCTAGAATCTTCTTTAGTCCATGCAGGGCAATTGAAAAGGCTAGTTAATGCAAGTCAAAATATGACTTTGTTGATGGTTAACCAACAAGATTTCGTACAATTTCATTTTCATATTATTGCTGATATAAATGATGATATGTTTCAGTCTGATAACAGTTCGTCTTTGAAAGAAGATGACAAAAGGTTGCACAAGATACCTTTGGTGTCGATCGGTGCAGAGAATAAAGTGTCGGTGAAAAGTGGTGCAATATTCCATGAGAAGGAAAAGCATGCAAGCAAAGAGGGCACACAGTTCAACATGGGTCAATGTTGGTTTCAGAATGGAAAATTGGTATGGCAAGAAAACTTGGTCGGGATTCGACACAAGTATATGGCTCATTCAACAAAAATTCACCATGTGAATAGTTGGCAAGGTGAACTTTATTCTAAGTTTTCTTTGAAGTTTGACCATTGTAGAAACAGTATGCTTTCTACAAAATATAGTTGCTATTTCACAAATTTCAAGAATTTGCATCATGACTTAGTCAATTTTAGCAACCGTCGGTCAGTGAATTCAAGGGAAAAATTATATTTTTATGAGAAGCTCAAATTGATGAAGTCAGGAAGATTTCAGTTATTCAAGGTTGGAAGAGTGGAGAATCAATCTCCTCGTCTTCATTTTCGGTAATCAGAGAGCTTTTGGGGTTCAAAAGCTTCCCATTTGGGAGGTGTGATCAGGTGATCATGTCCTAAGTGGAAAAAATGCTCAAATTTTGAATTGCTTAGAAGTGGTTGAAACCAGAACGACCGGATAGGCCTCATTGAAACGATCCTATAGCCATGAACGACACTCAAATACGAAACTGTATAGAGGATTTATCGCATCTTGAAAATGCTTAATAAACTACAAAATTTGAATTAAAAAAAAAAATTTAAAAAAGAATATTTTGAGGAATATTCCCCATAATTTTTGTGAGAATATGCTGTTTGGAGGACCAATCAGGAGCTGACACATGGCCTGCCCGAAGGCCTTCACGTGGCCCCAAGATTGCAGTTTTGTATAGTAAAGTTTTGGCACTTCATAGGATTCAATCGCTTGTCTCTGCGCTGCTAGCCCACAGGCTCGACCGGCCTGCCTATGCTTTGGTTCTTACCAACCTAAGGTCACAATGTGTATTTAAGTTTGATTAAGGTTTCATTTGGGTGCAGAAAGGGGCCAGACCCTTATCCATATGACCAGAGTGCGGAACCAAAGGCCTAGACTCGGTGGATAACCTTCAACCCCGACGGCTAAGGGCATGTGGTCACATGCGACATTACTGCTAGCAGTTATGGATAGCTGGCGGTTAGTTTGCCATAGTCCGCCATTTTCGGCTCAATTGCCAAATTTAGCGGGGCTAACTCCCAGTTAAGCCAAGTTTAGTGGAGTTTCTTTATGGGAGACTGGACAAAACTTCTGGAGGTCATAAATTTCACTAGGGAGATCTTTTTGAAGGGATTTTTTTTTTTGATTTTAGATATTATGAGCATTCCAAAGCCAATGGTATGGGATTAAGAGGCAACAGAGCTCATATTCAGGTGTTTTTTCAGTGAAGAAGCTTGGAGAGCCATTAGGGCCTAGGGAGAGTTGGAGCTGTATTGGGCTATGGTTAGCCATTGGAGGTGAAACAAAAGTCATTCTTGACTTTTTTTTGTGTTCTGAACTGATTTTCACAGCTTATTTTGCCTGTTTAGGCTTTCTTATCACTATATAACAAATTTGAGCATCTAATCAAAGCAAGGACATGCCCATTTGGGGGCCTTGGACCCTGTAGATGTAGCCCAGGAGGGGTGAACTGCCTTATCAGCTGCTGTGTTGTATTATGTGAATTTATCTTGCTGTGTTTTTCAGATTTGATATGATAAACAATAAATTGATTTAATCCTCCTTCCCACATAAGACTCAAAAATCTACCAAAAACACTTTGTTTCCATTGCAAGACATCAGTAATAGTTTGCACATATAATTTAATGGAAATGAATACCTTGAACAACAAAACAAGTAGTTTCATTTTCAGATCAAGGTGTCTCTTCATGGAGAGTCATGTCTCATTGAGACATGACTCTTCAACCTAATTACTAATTAACTAATAACTATTTATGGTTATTATCATTTACTTTATTTTATATTATTTCCTATATATTTATTCATAACAGTCTTATTTTCTCTA
>APFE030525600.1:42786-97437 GCA_000404065.3 Pinus taeda
ATCTTAATATTATAAAAATAAAAATAATATTAAATTTATTAATATAATTTTGACCTGGGCCCTAGAGTCCAAATTAGCTGTTAATTAGCCGTTATGTAGCCGTTGGAGTCTCTGCTCAGTCTATTTAACATGCTAAGCCAGATATGTTTCTTCAACTTGTCCTAACGATGAACCACACTAGTTGGTTCGAAACGTGTCGACAAAGGTCTTTTTTATGTGATTTACGCCGAAGCTCTTCTTACAAATATGATGGATCACAGAAGCCTCAATTATACAATATTAATGTTATTAGAAGAGAGTTCATAAAAAAGTTTGTTTTTTTGTTTTTTGTTTAAGTAAAAGAGCTTTGTATTAGAGAAGGGATACAAAAATTACAAATTTCTAAGTTTTAGAGCTCAACAAAAACCAATAATGGATATGGGCTTGAAGTTGAGAGAGAAGATAATGTAGGCAAGCGTAAGGAGGCATAAGCTCATAGAGGAGAAACCAAAGAAACTCCTGACAGTTACATAGCAACAAAATAAGTAAAACTATTACTAGAGCTAAAAACAGAGAGACATTAAATCCGTAGAAGAGGCTACCTTGAGGAACAAGCGAAACTCAACTAGCACTCTAGAGGGTCCTCCTAGATCATAGGGCATAATTTATAATAATCTGTGTCATTTGACAGAGGTAGTTCCTTGGAAGTTGGCTAGTTGGAGGATGTTGAAACTTAGATTTATACTAAAGAAGAGTGCCACCTTGATTTTTGACACGACTATCTTTGCTGTTGGAGGGTCCTGAGTTGACTGAAGCAAGTTTTGATTTGCCGCGAGACTAGTGTTGCCTAGGAGAAGGGTTGCGAGGCTTGTCGTGGTGAGGTTCAATGTGCACTGAAGAGAGTGAGAGGGGGTCGTACAGTGTTAGTAGAGGGAGACACAAAGAGCTATAGTTGCACGCCTAGGAGGTTGGCAATGTGACATTAGGCTGCTTTTGCCTTGTGATGAAAATCCATGTCGAGGACGTTGCCTTGCAGTAGAACATTGACATATTCCTGATCCCTGTAATGGTAGCCAAGGATGTTACGTAGAGCCCAAAGGTCTCCCGTGACTCTAAGCTCTTAAGCTTCCACGTCGGCCACCATATACACTAATAAATTAATATCTTTATTATCTCTGACTGCATGTACAACCTTTACAACTTGAATTAGTTTATAACTGGTATTACACTGCCCTTGAACTCGAATCTCAACCGGGTAACTCGAATTCTCTGCATGCCACAATTATTTTGGGTTGATTGATCAGTTAATTGGATGATCACTTAGCGTGAAAAAAGTTAGGCACCCTCAACTTGACCTCCACTAGTTCTAATGACAGCGAGAACTAGTTAAACTGACAATAACTCAAACTAACTGAAATAAATTGCTACAAATTAGTAATCAATCATGTAGAACTGAACTCAAGTGTCTCCAACTCGAATTTACTGAGTTAACTGAGTGACAAAAGCCATGTCACCTCAATTAACAACCTCCAAGTATTCTATTGAAATTGAAATTTGAATTTCTCACAATTTAATCTAGGATAAATTAAATTAGGAATTTCTTGCTGCATTTTCAACACTCCCTCTCAACAAGAAAGGGATTATCAACCACCCCTATCCTGCATATATGGAATGTACTGCATGCAACACCTCTCATTGTTGTTGTTACAACTGCAACACCTGCAACTGAGAAGCATAAAAAAAAGGTTGAATGAACTGTTTCTGCAACTGTCTACTGGGAAAACTGTGTTGTTGCTGACTCTGCTATTGAGCCTCATATTCTGTTGTCAACACTCCTAACTATTTAACTGACATTGATCCTTTTGCTACTGAATATTGTGAGCCCTTGTAGAAATGTAATGATCCATGAAGAGAACACCTCAATAGACCCTACCCAAATTTCTTCAACTCCGGAACTAAGGATCTACATCGCTTTACCTGGCTCCTAGAGGTATAGTTGCATGTGCTCCCTCTGCCCACTTGGCTCGAACTCTCCCGCCCCTGGAGGTCTTTGCTTGAGTGGATGTCTCCACTCCGCCTCTTGTCCACTTCTCCATTTGTTGTTGCTCCTCAACTTCCTGAGGCTTCTTCGGAGGCTGCATGTTGAGAGGTCTAGCATGCTCCCTCTCAACCATCAAATCTCTAGTCTCTGCCAGTTCCTTAAGTATTTGAATGCATGTTCTACCTTAATTGCATATAATTTCTTGACTCGAACCCCGATTTGCTTCACTTTTCCCGTGGCGATGTGTTTAAGGAAATCCTTCCCTTTGTTTAATATCACATTGTAGCCACATTGCTCCAACACATCTATGAAAACTAGATTCTTCTTCAAACCTGGTACAAACATCACATCCTTGAGCCTAAGAGGGGAACTAGACTCCCTTTGAAAGGTGAAAATATTGATCCTAGTCACACTGTACCTTCTGTTGTCTCCAAACTTAATGTTCATCTCGATATATTTATCCTCCAAGTCATTAAAAAATTCTATATTCCCCGTCATATGGAATGAGGCACCACTATGCAGGTACCACATGCTCCCCATCACCGTGCTTGCCATGCATGCAATGAGAGTGAAGTCAAGCTCGAACTGTGAAGCCAGAGCTTCACTTGCTGCTGCTACTATAGGCTCCTTCTTTCTTGTCTTTTTCTTTGGACATTTCATGGCATAGTGCTCAAATTCATGACATTGAAAGCACTTGATTTTGAACAAGTATTTATGCTTTCCCTTTGTGCTGGAATGAGCCTTACCTTGGGAATTCTTCCCCTTAGCCTTCTTTCCATTGTTGACTAATGCATAGTCCTCTTCCTCTTCTTTGGATGAGGTCCCATCTCTGTTTCTCCTCCTTATTTCTTCCTGCACTAGATCAAACCATAATCGCTCACAACTTGTAGTTTCTCTATGCCATTTACCAAATCTTGATAAATATGCCAACTATTGAGAAGGCCCAAGAGGGCTAGAGCTACCAAATATTCTTTAGGTATAGTAACACCAACCCCTCCAAGTTCATCACGACACTATGTAAACCTCCTCAGGTACTGTGGAATTGTGTCGTTCTTTTGCATCTTGATACTTCGAAGCTTGTCCTTGAGTGCCAGCTTCATCTGTTCACTATTGTTCTCAAACAACTCTAATAATGTTTTCCACATCGCGAATGAAGTCTCTTTCCCATGGATATTCAAGACAATATGATCCCGAACTCCGATCCTCTCTTTAGCCATATCCTTCTTCCACTGAGAAAGATCTTGGGCATCAGATGTTGGGGGTTTTGTACATTTGTCTTGATGTATTATAAACCATTTATCATCCAATACTGCCTCAATGCGGATCTTCCATGCCACAAAATTTGTGGTTCCTTCCAAAGCATACTCGAGCCTGATCCATTGAAAGCCATCTTCTTAGTTCTGGAGAAAACCTATAACACTGATCTTCAAATTCGAACCTCTTGTAATGCTAACTTCGAAATCTCTTCTTTAATGTGAATCTAGCTTTGATACCATGTAGAAATTAACGTGTAGATTCTAAACTACTCATGAAATTTTCTAAATCGCAAGACAAGAAGCTACTCTATTGATCTGTAGAAGTAAATTCACGATTGAGAACACAAATCATTAACATGCATCAAAATTCAACACACATACACAAAGATTTATCTAGGGAAAAGCAACTGCTCAAAACCCCTTACTATCTGTATTGCATTAATCAAAGAATCTGGATGAATACAAAATGCTCTGCTCAAGCTTGAGCTCAACTCGCACCTATATCTTCTACCCTTTGCCTGACTGAATGACCTTGGCCAATACTTAGCTAAAATTTCGAGTCTCCAAGCTCCTATTTCCTTGCATTATTCCTTTGGGAATTAGGCCTTGATTTAATAGGAATTTTCCTCATCTGGATAACACATTCCTTTAGGTTAACTCTTTAACTGCATGTACCACATGTACGACTTGAACTAGTTGACAACTGATAGTATGTTGCCCTTGAACTCCAATCTCAACTGGTTAACTCGAATTCTTTGCATGCCACATTTATTTTGGGCTCATTGATCAGTTAACTAGATGATCACTCAGTGTGAAAAAATTTGCACACCCTCAACTTGAACTCCACTAGTTCCACTGACAGTTAGAACTAGTTAAACTGACAGTGACTCAAATTAACTGAAATAGATTGCTACAAATTAGCAATCAATAATGTAGAATTGAACTCAAGTGTCTCCAACTCAAATTTATTGAGTTAATTGAGTGAAAAAAGTCATGTCACCTCAGTTAACTACCTACAGGTTTTCTGCTGAAATTGAAATTGAAATTTCTCCTAATTTAATCAAGGGAAAATTAAATTAGGAATTTCTTGCTGCATTTTCAACAATGGATTTAATATTATTAATAATATTGATAATTAATAAATATATACATAGCATAATAATACAATAATAATTATATTTTAACATATATTATATCTTATATATATTATAATTGATAACAATTTATACTTATAAGAAAATTTAATATTTTATTATATATATAATGATAATATTATTATATTATTAACCAAAGAGATTATTAATATTAGAAACCCAGGGCATTATTATTATAAACCCAAGGGATTAATATTAAAAACCTAGGAGATCAATATTATAAACTCTTTGGATTAATATTATCAACGTAAACAATTATTAATATTATAAACCCAAGGAATTTATATTATAAGCGCAATGGATTCTAAACCCAAGGGATTTATATTAAACCTTAGGATTGATATTATAAACCTACGAATAATATTATACCCTAGAAATATGAACTCTTATATTAATAAACCCAATGGATTAATAGTAAAACCCCAAGGGATTAATGAGCCCAAGAGAATAATATTAAACCCAAGGGAGTAATATTATAGACCCAAGGTATATAAACACTAAGATAAATATTATAAACCCTAAAATAAACATTGTTGACCATGGTTGACCATGATTGATTTTCATATTGAGACAATCTTTGTCACAATGTGACGTTGGACCATGGTTGATCATGCTTAACCATGACTATTTTCATATCAAGACAATCTTTGTCACAATTTTTCCTTGTTTAATTTTTAAATGGTATTGAATATCCTTCCTTTTAGAATTATATTAATTTAAGAGAAAAAGTTGTAATATATATATGAGAATTTGAACTTGGAAACCTACAATTTACATATTACTTCATAACGTGGTGATTACCAATTAAATTACACCCATAGATTAACTATATTTAAAATTTTATTAACAATATCAATTTTAAATAGTTAACTAATCATCATTGCAATAACTCATCATGAGGATGCATTAAAATATTAAAGCACATTAAAGTATTTCTATGCAAAAATTAGTTGATAATGAATAAATGTGACAAAACAAAGCTTTATATATATATATATTATATATATATATATATATATATTATATATATATTATATATATATATTATATATATATATATAATATATCTTTGTAAACTTGGTATTACTTCCTCTATTTATATTACCTTTTCAAAATTGTTAACTTCCATTTGCTCCAGGAGGCTTACCTGCCTGAAGGAAACCAGATAACCACCTGTCCGCATTAAACCCTGTCCAAAATTTAAAGAGGTTTATTGCTATCCATCTAGCATCACTGTTTTGACTGTCTATACTATTGTTTCTAAAAAGCAAATTAAACAGGTAAGTGCATTTCATCAAAATTCTGTGAATTCAGACTGAGCCACTGCATCAACCCTCATCTGAGGATATTACTGGGGCATTTCATCAAAATTCTTTGAACTCAGACTAAACCACTGCATCAATGCTCATCCGAGGATATTACTGGGGCTAGCGCCTTGGCACTGGAGCCTGGCATCTCGCTCTTCTGCTCAATTCTCCACATCAACTCTTTTAGAGTCTGTTCGATTCTTCCCAGGGCCAAGTTATTTCTGTAGGTCTGTATCTGAATTGTTGCTATCTCCCTGAGTAATTCTGCCTTAACTGGGTCCTTTTCCTTGTTTTTCTCCTGTGCCTCTACTCTGTCACTCATCACTTGCTCTCGATGTAGGTTCATGGCCCGTGCCACCACGTTCTTCATTACCTAGTACTGCAGTATGGTTTGCCTGAATAGGGAATGCCTTCCACGAGAATTCCTTGGATCAGGAACCATGCTTTCCCACTCCTTCATGGAGATGTCCTTGTGCTTGATACTGTCGTTCAATTCCCTCTCCCAACTCACAATTTGGGCTCTAATATTTGGTGGATTCCCTGCCATGTAAGCGTCAATAATTGTCTTTGTATGTTCACTTCCTGACTTCCTTCCTCTTTTCCTGGTCAGCTCGCTTGTTCCTTCTTCCTTCTTGTTTTCTCTCTTGCCTCTCCTGGGGGCCATGTCACTCCCTGCCTGTCTACAACTTTCTTCTTCTCGGTGTTCTCTGTTCTCCTCACTGTACTATCCCCGATATGTAAGTTACATAGTAGCCGGGCTATAAAGGGTCCCTGCCTTAATTAGCACACAACCATGAAAATTGTTTGAGACTGCCCCTACAAAGGGGAAACCAGTCCATTAAACATCCAAATTTAACCCATAGGTTTCCTGTATAGACCAGCCTATCAACTAACAACAAAAACACCCTGAAAACTAGCAAAACTACCCAGAAAAACCATAGATTGTCCTGACTGGGCCGCCCAGCCAGCAGATTACCCTGAGGACACATAAGCAAGACAGAAAAAAACCAAAAATAAGTGAATTGCCACCTGTCGGGAGTGACACGTGGCGACAAGTCATTCGGAGTGGGTTCCTCCACGATAGGACACGCCCAACCATCTAGGTTGTCTGCCTCGCCATGTCCCACAACTTGACGTTCTCCCTCCCTGCTGTCATCTACATCCTGCGGGTGCAACGTGTTCTCCAGACAGCTTTCCACTGCCCGCGTGTCATTCGGAACGCTTGAAGCATCATGCGAGCTGCCAGCAATGGCTTTTCCATGTCTTCTGTGCCAATCTCCATTACCATCTAGCTCGTCGTTGTTGTCTCTGTGCCAGCTTGGACCTGCTCTGTTCGTCTCCTCCAGGGAAGTAGTCACGGGTATTTGCTGCTCAGGCTCTTAAGAAATGCAGATGGAGACAGTTGCGACTACAACCGAGCAATTCATAGAGCTATGGAACCAGAACTGCGTCGTGTGGGGGACATGATGTGGAGGCATAGGGAAGGTAGTAGTGCGCACAACTGCCTCGTTGCGTCTGGAGCAGTGGAGGCAGGCTCTGCCTCTACCACTTCTGGTGTTTGGATAATGACCAACAACACTGCTCTGGCGGGGATTTTCAGCAGAAGAGGCAGGGGAAGCCAAATTGTGGCTGTGTAAAGTAGGGGAGCGAGAGCTGCCACCGCGCGTGCCACCACGACGGCTGCGCATGTGGTGGCAGACCATGGTGGAGGTAGGTGTAGTTGCAGAGTCAGGGGGCGGAAGAAGAGTTGACAAAGGAATGCTGAGCAGAAGTTACAGAGTGCTGAGGGGCAGGAGCCAAATTGCAAAGGTTAGTATGGGAATGGTGGAAGCCATTACCCAAGTCCAAATAGAAAATAAGCCAGCATTTGTGTCCTGTGCTGGTTCACTCAATCGACTCTCTTTCCTGCGGAGGGCAGGCACACTGAAACATGGGAAGAATGATCGGGTGATTCACCGGTTCCATGGTTATGTAGGTGATGGTTTTTCCTCGGCAAGAGTAGGCATTGAATGCCACCTGTGAGGTGCCGTGAGGATTATTCAAGCTGGGCTTGGAATGGTTGCAGGGGGCCAAGTGGCCATCTCGCCTGCCGTCGCCCCGTTTCATCGCCTTAAATTCCTTAATTGCCACCCGCATCTGGGGCTATCCCTGGTATGTTAAGATACCCATCACAAAGCCATTGCATTTATCAGAGTTATAATATTGAATCAAAATTATTTCCCATTTGCTTGTTTTCTTTCCCTTTCCAGGGTTTGTTACCTTCAAGATTTTTGTCAGAATGGGTTTAGAGCCAGTCCTTTTTTTGATAAGGGTTTGGTCTTTGTTTGGGTTTCTTCCAATTTTCGCTCTGTGGCAGCAGTCTGCACACGACCTTTCCATTTTGGTCATCCTCATGGGTTCCTCCCCGGACGAGGTCGATTTTTTGTTCTGCCTTTCCCAGGATCTCCCTAGCTTGTCAACAGGTTTCCTCCTGGTGCCGGCTCTACATCCCTCCCCCCAAGGTTGCTTGATTTGCTGGTTCACTATAATCCTTGGGTTTTTTCCCCCTGGTTGCTTCCATTTTTCCTACTTTCTCTCTCCCATTAATTCCTACAGTGCTGGCTAGGGTCATGCTCTGTCGGGGATTACTACGGGCTTCTATCACTGGGTGGCCCTCTCCCTTCCTGGGTACAAGACCCTCCCTCCCGATCTCCCTGCCCTAGAAATTCAAATGCACTGCGAGATTGGTTTTAACAGTGTCGCGGGAGGTTCTGTTTTCCTTTTTAATAGACTTATGCATGTTCCATCTCAGATATCCTATATTTGTACTATAAATAATCCTGAGCCTAGCAGGGATGGGGAGCATAGGAACTACATAACAACTTGCTGGTTTGTTGCCTTTTCGTCCACTATCTAATTCTTCGATCTTTGGCAACCTTCCCTCTTGCCAGCTCTTCTCGCCTTCGTCTGCATGCATTTTTCTATATTCTGATTTCCATTAAGTTTTAGTCCTCTCTCCCTTTGGTCCCTTGCCTTTACTGCCACCTGTTTGACATTATTACCCGCACGAATCCCTACACCCTCCTCTCGAGATGCTGCCCCTCTGTACTTACTACCATCTCCTCTCATTAATCTGCACTTTCTCTCGGCTGCTCTTGCCGTGTACCTGCTGTCCTTGTTCTGTCACTTGTTATCATTCTTCTGCCCGCCCCCTTGCTCGCTGCCCTGCCCTCCTCTCTATTGTTTTCTTTCGTGACCACCATCATACTCTCAGGAGTGTACCTTCTCTGCCCTGATCTGTCACCTGCCAGATTACCTGTCTACTTACTTCATTCTCTACATCTATCCTTTCCCCCACCTGTCCTCTTCCTCCTCCTTCCCGGCCGCGTCTCCCTGGTCTCTCTAGATTTCCTATGATGTTCCCTGATCTGGGGTTCCTCTCTCCTCCTTTGTCTTGTGCAAGGAGTTGCACTAAGTTTGCCATCTCCTCCATCTAGACTACCTCTGCCTTGCTTGCATCCAGAGTTCTTCCACCATGTCTGCACCCCCAGTTTGCCAGGTTGTTTGCTAGTTCGTTGCCTTTCCTTCTCACATGGGTGGGAAGGATGTAGTCTACCTGTATTATAAGTTTGCTAATCTCCTGCACCAGCTAGGCAGTTCTCCAGCTACGACTGATTTTCTCCGCTTGGGTTCCTTGTTGTAGCTGTTTAACTATATCAAATACCATTTTCGAGTCTCCTTCAACCTGTAGATTTTGGTATTCCTCCCTTATGGAAATTTCTAGCCCTTTTTTCAATGCATGGAGCTCTGCTTCATTGTTTGTGGCATTACTGCAGTTCATCGTGTAGATTCCAAGAGTCCTTCCCTTGTCGTCTATGAATACTCTGCCAGTCCCTTCCTCGCTTGGGTTTCCTTTTGCAGCCTCGTCGAAATTCAACTTAATAAACCCTTGTTGAGGATTTTTGTAGTGATTGGCCACCTCCACCTCATTTTTTGGTGTATCCTTACTGTCTTGTGCGTCATACTTGGCTTTAGTTTCAGGCATATCATTATTCTTGTTTCTATTGGGTCAGTTTTCCAATCCTCCTCGTACCACCTCTCTGTAAGAATGGTCTCTCTGATATTCTGTATGATTTGGTTCCATGTCTCTGTTTTTGCTCTACCTTCCTCCTTGAAAATCAGGTGGTTTCGCTCTTTCCAGATATTCCACAGAATAAATCCTATCGAGAGTCTCCATGCCTTGCTCAGGGTCGTGTTTTGGTAAGGTCTTTTTCTCCAGTTCTATATCATTGTTTTCATGTTGTTTATATCTTTGTCACTGATTTCAAATATTTGTTGATGTTGTTTCCACAGGTTTATGCTCACTTTGTAGGCATTGGTTAAATGCTCCATGGTCTCTTCCTGTTCTCTGTAGAGGGCACATCTCGATGGGCCTTGCGTTCCTTTTTTCCTCAGTTGGTCCCATGTTAGTACTCTCCTGTGGCTCAAGATCTAGGTAAAGAATGCTACCTTCGGCCATGTTTTTGTTTTCCATATGCTTTCCAATTTTTTTGGTTTCTGGATGCCTATTGTATCCTGCTTTTAGATGGTATCCTTCTGCTATTGTCAACATACCTTTGACTCTATGTCCCCATCTTAGAGTGTCCGTCCCATCTTTGATCACTACTTTCCTTATTGCCATTTCCTTTTCATAGATTTCCCATTGGGCTGTTGCTGGCACTTATAGCCAGTTTTCCTTTTGTTTCCACTTTCTCCAATATCCATCAGATTCCAGGCACCAGTAGTTTTTTACCGTGTCTCGCTCATTTAGGCTGGTGAATTGGTGGATCTCTTGGAGCTGTGACTGATTATTGAGTTTTTCTCTCTATTGCCATGCTTCTTCCCAGAATTTGGCTTTATCCCCTCCTTTGACTTCCCAGAAGCTATGTTCCCTGATCAGATCCTTGTTGACACTGGCCAAATTCCAGATTGCATAGCCTTTCTTCTCATTTTGACTTCTCAGCTTTCCTTCTGGAGACCTGGGCATCTCATATTTTCTCTCCCATATTTTTTTCCACAGGTCTTCCCCTCCCTGTGTCCATCGCCACCACAACTTTTCCCCCATTACCTGGTTCAAGATGTATGGGTCTCTCAGACCTAATCCTCCTTCTTTTATGGATTTACTTAGCCAACTCCAGGATAGAAGCGCCCCTTTTTTTTGTCTTACTAGACCATTGCCATAGGAATTTTTTAAACATATCTACCATTTTCTAGCAGATTCTTTTAGGTGTGGCTTGGCTGGTAATTCGATATATCGGGATGGATTTGACCACTGATTTTAGCAGAATGATGTGGCTTGGGATATTCAACGCCCTGAATGTCTAGTTTTGCATTCTCCTTTGAATCTTTCCCATCAGGGTATTCCAATTGGCCACTCTGTTTTGCTTATCATTTAACAGGATACCTAAGTACTTAGTAGGGAAATTCCCAATTCTAAATCCCATGGTTCTTGCAAGTAAGGTTGGGAGGAAGCTTGGGTATTGAAGAAATAAATTTACGATTTCTCTTTGCTTATCTCTATCCTAGAAGCCCCTGTGAAATCTGTGAGAATTTCCATTATTTTTTTTGCTTCTTTGAATGTTTCCTGTCCATATAGCATAACGTCATTGACAAATTGTTGGTGGGTTAGAAGTAGGTCATTTCCCAAAAGTCTTAAGCCCTTCAGTTGTTCACTATTAATTTTAGCTTTTATCAGTCTTCCTAGTCCATCCACTATGAGGATAAACAGGGATAGGGATATCGGGTCGCCCTGCTTGAGCCCTCTGGACGGATTGAAAGCTTCTGTAGGTGTCTCGTTTAGTAGTACTGACATAATTGGCATATTTAACATTGACATTACCCAGTATATCCACCTGTCGCCAAAGTTGTATGCCTTTAAGATATTTTGGAGGTATCCCCAATTAAGTCTATCATAAGTTATGGTTAAGTTTAATTTTATCAGCATCCCTTTGGTTTTTGAATTTTTCAATGAGTGAATTGCTTCTTGTGCTACCACAATGCCATATGTTATTTGTTTGCCTTTGACAAACCCCCTTTGCTCCTGGGATATCAACTCTGGTAGTATTGGTTTTAGTCGATTCACCATAATTGTAGCTAATATTTTGGATATAACATTGCAGAGGTTATAGGTCGGAATCCTTATGGTTCTTCTGATTTCTCCGTCTTTGGTATCAGGGCTAGGAATGTAGCGTTCACGACCAGATGCATTATTTTGGTGCATTTGGATTCTTCTATTGCATTCACTATGTCTTGGCTCATGAAGTTCCACGTAGCTTGATAAATTTATGAAGTGAATCCATTAGGCCCACGTGCTTTATTCTTTGCCATCTTTTTTATTACCTCCTCCACCTCCACTTTCGTTATGACCCTTAGGAGAGCCAAGTTCTGATCTCTAGTTACTATTTTAGGGATATGTTGACTAATTTTGCCAATGTCGTCCTCCCTTCTAATATTGGGTTCTGTCAGGAGATTTTTAAAATGCTATACCAGCAGGTTCTCCATTTCAACTTTTTGCGTTAGCCTGTTGCCTTGGTGGTCTCTTAGGAGAATATTCTGTTTTGCTGTCTATGTTGTACCATTGCCTTATGGAAGAATTCCATGTTCCTTTCTCCTTCTTTTAACCATTGGATTCTCGATTTTTGTTTCCTAGGATTTCCTCTTGTTTTCTTCTTTCTTCCAATTTATTTAGCATCAGTCCTTCTTCTTCTGCCAACTCTTCATTTCTTCCTGCATCTATGATTTTATGTTGTATTCATTTCATCTTTATCTGGAGTGTTTCTTTTTCCTTTTGAATGTTTCCAAATTCTTCTCTGTTCCACTTCTTTATCCTTCCTTTTAAGTCTTTTAATCTGAGTTGGAGGGTGTGCATTTTGTTTCTTCCTTCCATCCTAGTCTCAGTCTCCTTCCACCAATTCTTCATTTTATCTATGAAGGTGGGCTCTCTTAACCAAAATGCCTCAAACCTAAAGGGTCTATTCTGGTTCTGCTGATTCATAGCTATTTCTAATTTAATGGGCCAATGATCCAACCCTAAACATGGGAGGATTGTTGCTTCATAGAAAATATCTTTTCCAATGAAGTGTTCTGTTGCTAAGAATCTGTCTAACCTGGATGTTATTTATCTTCTCCCTTCTCTTCGATTGTTCCACGCATATTTCCCATTTATGGTTGGGATATCTACCATTTTCAGTTCTACTTGAAGATCCCTGAACCTCTCCATCTCTGGCTCTTCTCTTTACAGTCTGCCTTTCTTCTCGTCTTTTTATGTTGTCATGTTAAAGTCTCTTTCTATCACCCACAATTTCTCCTCATGAAGGTTTCCAAGCTATTGAAGTTAGAGGAGAAAGCTTCCTCTTTCCGCTGGTGTATGAGGGCCGTATACTGCCGAAACTAGAAACTATTCTCTGTTTTCGATTAATCAGAACTTCCCCATGAGTATTCTTTTCATTCCTATCTATTAATCTGTTGTGATTTTTGCAGGGTTCCATAGTATCACTATGCCTCCCCCACTGCCTTTTGCATCTATGGTCAAGCATTCATATTTTGGTTTTATTTTATCTAGGATTTCCTCTATTTTCCTTCCTGAGATTTTTGTTTCCTGTAACAACATTAGTTGGGGTTTTTCTTTTCTTAGCCTTTCCACTAAGTGTCTATGTTTTCCTTTACTATTAAGGCTTCTTATATTCCAGGATGTAATTATCGTTGGGGTGCTTGGTTTGTTTGGTGGAATACCGCCGATAGCGATACTACTCTCTCGGCATTCATTAACATTTCTCCCATAATTTGTATTGATTCCTGTAGATTTCTTCAACCTCTTTTCTTCCCGCCTTTTGCTTTGCTTTGATGGTCTTGAGTATTATCCTGTTGAAGGCCTAGTTGTTCTACCATTTCCATTTTTCCCTGTCCCTGTTTCGCTTGGTATTGTTGAAAAGTTTTTCTGTATAATTTTTTTTGCTCTTCTGGAATGAATATTTCATCCAGGTTTCTCCACTCATTTAGTAGTTTCCGCAATACTTCTTCTTTTGAGCTTAGTTCTTCTCCTCTGCTTGTGTCAATTTCCATTATCGCGTCGTCCATCTTCTCCCTCGCCTCCTTTTCCTCCTTCTCTGTGATCCAAAATGGATTTTGGATAGACCCCTAAGTCTAAGTGTTCCTCACTGAGGAAAATGAAAGTCCAAGGAAGTTCCTGGACATAGCCCTAGTGCATAGATCTTTTCATTTTGAATCTACTGCAACATGAATGGGAAAAGATGGACTTAGGATGCAGAAGTTATCGCAGAAAGAAGATGCCCTATGTTCTTTAGAAAAAGAGGAAAAATCCTCTAAAAATGGGCAAAAACCCTTATAAAGGGAAATCACATAGAACCAGGGCAAAAGAGCGGATTTAAGCGGAAAGGGGAGAAACCCCAGATTTCCGATCCTCGAAATGTCGGATCAGAGGCAAACACATATGTAATATCGGGACCTTGGATCTGGTGATTGCGATCATGCGATACGTTGATCGTCGATGATCGGATCGGCGAATCGGCATCGGCGATGCGCAAAACCCCGGGCTGAGCGACATCGCGATCGCCGAAATCGTCATATCGACGATGGCATGGGACTTAAGGCAGGACCCCAGGCCGAGTGGCATTACGATCGGCGAAATTGGTGATCGATGATCGGCGATCGACGACCCCCGATGCCGATTAAAAGGCTAGACCCAATGAGATTTCAAAGCCCGATGGTCTAAAATTTGAAATCCAGAAATTTGGATTTTTCTGTGTATTAACGTTTTTCGGTGTAAAAAATGAAATACAAAGGAACAACACCCGAAGCGATATTACGGACCCGAAGGGGAATTCTAAGCCTGATTGCATAGATTTTGAGTTCTGTAAAGGCAGATTTCAAGTAGGCCTCAAGTAGTAAATGGTTTTGGGCTTGCTCCGCCCGATCCCATAGACTGGTCAACACATGGTTGGCGGAGGAGAGAGGAAAACTGCCTTTTCGAGCGGGTAACCTCTGTACTCCTAAGTTGCCTGAAAATGCATGATGACCGTTGGATCAGAGATCCTATAGATCGACGGTGGAGAGCGCGATAGCACCTAAAGACGGATCCGAAAGGAATCTAGGATGAATTCTATAATTTTTGAAGTCTGGGAATTTGATTTTTCAATGTATTTCCCGTGTATTTGGAATTTCGCCCATATGCTTAAGCAATGCGATATTACGCCTAATGGTGGACTCGATAGGGTTAAAGGGGCGATTTAATGGATTTTCAGGTCCGGAAATCATGCCCGATAGTGTATTTTTCAAAAATTCTATGTGTAATGGGATTTTCCAAATTTTGGGGTTTTTGCCAGAGAAACGACCTCGATCCCTTTGTAACAGCTCCTAATCATCATGCCACGCTGCAAGAAGACGTTCTACAGGCAATGATGCATCCTACAGCCACAGAGCCGCAAAGCCAGGTGGCCAGTCTAACTGACGGGGAGCAGAAAGGCTGCAAAGCCACAGAGGGAAGATGATATGTAGAGAAACGACTCAGGAAGTTGAAAAGCCTGGAAAATGCCTCAAAGGAGACAAGGAGCTCAATTGAGAAGGGGGAACGAAAACAAGCAGAATAGAAAGCAAAAGTTGAAGCGTAGAGCAGCCAAGGGAGTCACTTGGAGTTCAAGTGGAAAGCCAGAGGGATGTAAACTGACAAAGAGCTAGAGCTAGAGCCAAGAGCCAGAGCAAGAGTCGAGGGCCAGAAGAGCCGATAACTTCAAGAGACAGGGATAAAATGGTATCTAAACCCATTTTTTCTGTGTAAAATAGTGGAGTTGAGCCAAGGGCTTGTAAAAAGACTTTGCCATAATCCCAAAGAGCCTAGCTGAGTTGACTAGAGGTCATGGAGACGTAGCCCAAGAGTTTTGGGTGAACTCCTAATTAAATTGCTGTCTTATGTGTGTTGTTTTATTTTATCTGCTAAGTTGCTCTTATATCAGTTCAAGCAAATAGACTTAAAAACACATAAACAATCAACAATAAACATAAGCATACCCCTATATTGTCAAGCACACATTTAATTCCACATTGGTTAATCAATCAGAATTGAGAATATTTAAAGCTTTGGAAGTGGGAGAGGTTCTTGTAAGTTAGACAAGAAGCCTAAGAGCCCCATTTTCAGATCATTCTGTTAGTTCGCTTTGTGCCTTCCTCTTGGTTTGTGATTTGCCTTGGCTTGTGCTGCTTTCCTTTCCTTTTTCTCCCTAATAGTCCATTGTTTGGATCTCGTTGTTATC
Organism: Pinus taeda; assembly: GCA_000404065.3. Classification (NCBI taxonomy): domain Eukaryota; kingdom Viridiplantae; phylum Streptophyta; class Pinopsida; order Pinales; family Pinaceae; genus Pinus; species Pinus taeda. The sequence continues at coordinate 58,807 of APFE030525600.1, forward strand.
TTCTTCTTCTTCTTGTAGGATTTCAAAGCTGTTTGTATTACTTGGCTGGGATTGTTGTTCTTTCTTTCCTTCGTTGGGGTTCTCTATTGTTTGTCTTATTTTGCTTTTTACTTCTTGAAACCCTTCCTTATCTTCTTGGTTTTTTCTCTGTTGTTTGTTCCTGCACTCCTCTTCTTCTGTATTGAGTGGGCATTCATTAAACATATGTGCATACTCATGACATCTTCTGCATCTGAATGGAATATGTTCGTAGTCGAAGGTTTGTTGCCATACCTCCTCGTGATACTCTAGCTTGACTGTGTCTGGAATAGGGTCAGCTATATTCATGTAAACACAAATTCTAGCATATGAGGTGTATCTTCCTTTTTTTGTAGTTTCTACAATTTTAAAAAAACTGCTTATTATGTTTCCTATTCCCTCTAGGATCTCCAGATCCCAGAATTTCATTGGTAGCCCGAATAACTAACCCATATCGGGGCTGCCAAGAATTTTTCCTTATCGGGGTTATAACATTCTTCCCAGTATCTCATGAACAGTCCAGCATTATCATGAAAGTAAGGCCCATTTACAAACACTTTTTTCTTTATCTTGCAGGTTCGAGAAGATTACCGTGAAGAAGCCTCTTGCTCCCAACTTTAGCTCGATGTGGCTGTTGGGCCTTAGTTTTGGTCTTATTTTGCTCTAAGAAATTTACTAATCCATCTATTTATCATCCATTTTCACTTCATTCATTCCATTTTGATGTATATTTGATATCCATTCAGGTATTTAATTTTAATTTGTCAATTTCTAAAGTTTTTATGAAAGTTTGATTTTAAGTGCAAATTTGGCAGATTCAGAAATTCCCGTAATCACTCTATGGTTGATGTGGTTGCAGGACACTTGGGCACGAATTGAATGCATGAATGGAAATCTTGGGAACTAGGACTAAGCCAGCTATGCTTAGTTTGAACAGAACAAGCTTTATTAGGCCCATTTGGTGCTAGTCAATCATGACTAGTCATTCAGAAATCCCATAGAAATAGGGCAGTTTTGAGATTTTATGGGATTGGTCATATTTCTTGGGATGAGAGTAGTGAATTCGACTTGGATAGATGGATTAGAGTAGATGGGTTTGTTAGAGTGAATATAGATCAGTTTGTTTCATGAGACTTCTTATTTAAGAGCCACAACTTTGATGGCTTAGGTATTGACTTATTATACTTTTATGCTGTGACACTTTTGGATTGAGGAGTTAATTTTAAGACTTGCGCTATTATTATTTTGCTGCTCAATGCTATGGATGTGTAATTGATTTGAGCTTCTGATATCAATTCTCAAGTGTGCAAGGCAAGGGTGGAGGGCCCCCACTCCAAGCTAAGTACACTTCCTTGTTAACTAGTTTTATTTCTTGTAATTTGTTTATTGTAGAACTGGTTTTTCAAAGCTTTACTTCAGATTGCTTTATGGTTCATGCATGGTGATTGATTGCATTAGTTCTTGGCTTATTCATCACTTTATTAAGTTGGAGAAAAACAAGTGTTCAAGTTGAGCATCTCTTCTACTAAAATGATGAATTAAAACTAGTTTCTTTGGTTCGCATGCAAGTAGTTTCTTATTGTGATTTTGGTATTGAGATGAATAAATTATGATGAAATACCTCATGTCTCTTAAGTTAAGAGCTTCTTTCATTAAAAATTTATCCATCTTAAGTTCTTGGTTTTAATCTCTGATTCATTAAGTGGTAGTTGAGGCAAAGGTGGACTTCTTGAGTCAAGAACCATTTCAATATTTTTCCTCTGCTTTAAACAAATTGAATTAGAGTTGTAGGATATATTACTTTCAGCGTTTGAATAACTTATCTTTCAAGGTTTGATTATATCTGATCTTCACATATAGTGAACTTGCCTCAAAGCATAAACAACCCAGATTGATAAGAAATAATTGCGTTAATTTAGGTACATAAATTAGCTCAACAGTGGCCTCGAGGTTGCCATTTTTGTTGGATCCATCTGGTGAGGTCCTTTTTCGTCGGCCATACTCTGATGAACTTGCAAATGAGCGCATGGTCTTTCATGTAGCTTCTGTATCGGTCCAGTTTCTTCATCAGGATTATAAATCTTGGTTTCTCTGTCGCACATGGTAAACACTTGCCTCTGCTGCCTGCCTGCCATCGTGCTCCAATGACAGGTCCCAATTTTCTTGTTTCTTCTGCCTGGTTGCTGGTGTTTTGGCCTTCTCCTGCCACCACATCTCGATAGGAGGGGGTCTCTCCCCTCCTCTCCTCCTCTATCATTTCTTCTGGTTCTTGGTTTCTGTGTTTGTCGCTTGCTACAATTTGTGGTTTTTCCTCGCTCGCCTAACTCATGGCTGCTTGACCATTAGGGTTGCAGAGCATTTTTTTTCATTTTAACAAAGCTTTTTATATTAAATATTCTAATATTCTGGAATTATTTTGTAATTAACATTTCCAAATTCATTAATGATAAAGTACAATATTAATATTTCCAATTTCATTAATGATAATCACATGGCCATTATTGTAACATTTGTTTAAGATAATCTTATTTTTCTTGAGTCAATTTCCCTTGATTGACTTTGCTCTCTTTGAAAGATTGTTTCTAAATTGTGAAGCAAGAAACCAAATTTTCAATTTTATATTTACTATTTTCATTTTTATAGGTTAGATATGGTATTAATTATTAGGCCGATAGGCCTTCCTATGCATCAACTTCTTCGTCAACACTTTCATTCTCCTATTAACATCTGGCATATTGACGTCTGACATGGTTTCCTACTTGACATTTGACTATAGTCCTAGTTGACATCTGTGCATAGATTTTACGTCACGTATCTGCACGAAATGAGGTCAAAGTTCATTGCATCTCTAATCATCCCTCCCATTTCGTGTATATCCTCAATGTCTCTTCCCTCGCCTATCAATTTTCTGCACATTTTACGTCACGTATCTGCACGGAATGAGGCCCAAGTTGATTGATCTTTGGTCATCTCCCATTTCGTGTATATCCTCAATGTCTCTTCCCTCGCCTATTAATTTTCTGCATAGAGACATTGCAGTTTCGAAACCAGAAGACACACAACCTTGACACTTCAAAAAGAAAAAGGGTGGAAGGTCTTCCAGCAACACAATTTGGAGTAGGTTGTTGAGAGGAGAATAGAATGATGAACAGGTCAATCAACTTCTTGCACAGTTCTAAGATGAAAGTGCATTGCAACTTAATCTCGACTCCCACAGATCAACCAAAACCTTACGTTCATTGCTGAATTCAGATGTTGGAGGCTTCGACTCCACTGGACTTGACAATGAATTGGCTCGTCGATATTCCAAGCTCAAAGCTCCTCCTCCTCCAAAACCCCAAATTGGTAAGTCCAACAAACTCCAAATTAGAGATAAGAAGGAAAGTAGTGATCTAGAAAACGACATAGATAATGACAGAGGGAAAAGAATGATCTAGAGAAGGATCCAAATTTGGTCGGGGACGTTAGAGAAAACGAAGGAATTGGGGGGAAATATAGGGTTCTGATTGATGAAGAAGAGGAGAAAATTTTAGGGCAAGAACTTTCTGATTGACATGTGGCACACAATTTTCGACATTCATTTTTCCGCAATTTTGTCCCAATGGTTGAATAAATATTTCTCGGCTGACTATGCGTTTCTATTTTCATAGGATTTATTGGTGTGAACAACTAGAAACGAAGCCTATTAATTTTCTGCACAGAGATGTTGCAGTTTCAAAACCAAAAGACACACAACCTTGACACTTCAAAAATAAAATGGACGGAAGGTCTTCCAGCAGCGCAATTTGGAGCAGGTTGCTGAGAGGAGAAGAGAATGATGAACAGGTCAATCAACTTCTCGCACAGTTCCAAGATGAAAGTGCATTGCAACTTAATCTCGACTCCCACAGATCAACCAAACCCTTACATTCACCGCTGAATTAAGATGTTGGAGGCTTCGACTCCGCTAGACTTGAAAATGAATTGGATCATCGATATTCCAAGCTCAAAGCTCCTCTTCCTGCAAAACCCCAAATTGATAAGTCCAACAAACTCCAAATTAGAGATAAGAAGGAAAGTAGTGATTTAGAAAACGACATAGATAATGACAGAGGGAAAAAGAATGATCTAGAGAAGGATCCAGATTTGGTTGGGGACATTAGAGAAAACGAAGGAATTGGTGGGAAATCTAGGGTTCTGATTGATGAACAAGAGGAGAAAATTTTAGGGTAAGAACTTTCTGATTGACATGTGGGACACAATTTTTAACATTCATTTTTCCGCAATTTTGTCCCAATGGTTGAATAAATATTTCTCGGCTGACTCTTTGTTTCTATTTTCACAGGATTTATTTGTGTGAACAACCAGAAACGAAGCCTATTAATTTTCTGCACAGAGACGTTGCAGTTTTGAAACTAGAAGACACACAACCTTGACACTTCAAAAATAAAATGGACAGAAGGTCTTCTAGCAGCACAATTTGGAGCAGGTTGCTGAGAGAAGAGAATGATGAACAGGTCAATCAACTTGTTGCACAGTTCCAAGATGAAAGTGCATTGCAACTTAATCCCGACTCCCACAGATCAACCAAACCCTTACATTCACTGCTGAATTCAAATGTTGGAGGCTTTGACTCCGCTGGACTTGAAAATGAATTGGCCCATCGATATTCCAACCTCAAAGCTCCTCCTCTTGCAAAAACCCAAATTGGCAAGTCCAACAAACTCTAAATTAGACATAAGAAGGAAATTAGTGATTTAGAAAATGACATAGATAATTACAGAGGGAAAAAGAATTATCTAGAGAAGGATCCACATTTGGTTGGGGATGTTAGAGAAAATGAAGGAATTGGCGGGAAATCTAGGGTTTTGATTGATGAAGAAGAGGAGAAAATTTTAGGTCAAGAACTTGCGTTGAGATTGGTGGCATTGAGATCTTCTTCAGGTGCCAAAAATATTCTAATTCTTCAGGTGCCAAAAATATCGTAAAGTTACGGGATCGATTCCCGTGAGACAATAGTAGGAACCCAAAAAGAAAAAATCGGTGATTCTGGAGAAACAGGTTTTGTGAAGCAAAATGAAATTGATTCTGAAGAGGAACAAGTGCAGAAGTTGCTAGCTTCTATTCAGGATTCCATTAAGCTTGAAAGGAGTAGGGTTTCAGGGATTTCTTCTTCTTCAGGTCGGTTTAACGATGTGGGAGAAGAACATGTTGATGATGAAGAAAGAATCTCAGAATCTGAGGTAGAGAATATTGTAGAGTGGGCAAAAGATGCAGCTCATCTTGGGTTTGTTGATTCCGAAGAAGAGGAAGATGATGATGATAATTATGAAGATGTTAATTATGAAGATGTTAATTATGAGGATGAAAGCGATCACAGTGAAAAACAGAGTGCAAGAACAATAAATGCCAAGAAATAAGTAATACTTTTTTGTGTATGTATTTATTTTGGTTTTGCACTGGTCATTGTTTTCAAAAGGGATGTTTCATGGTTACATGGGAAGAATTATGGCACCATATGCTTTCGTGGTGTTAGTCGCCCATGAAGTGAACTGTCAGGAGCGGATCAAAGTTACTTTCAGCTAAAATGTATGGAAAACGGGTGTATTAGTTTTATTTATACTAAAGCTAGCCAAGAGATTTGAAGATGTACTGGATGTTCACCTCTATGTATGTTTATAAGAGCAGTTGTACCACCAGTGTCCTGCTTTGTATTTGATTTATAGGAATTTTTGGGGTTCTTGGAATTGTGCAAATGTATTCGATTAAGCATATACTTGTATTTCCACTTGGTAGTTGTACTTGTAAGGTACTTCTATGACTACTTTGTTGTTAAGATATTGGACTTCTATCTGGAAATTTTGCAACAATTTTAGGTTTTCTTCTTCCTAATGCATACAAGCTAAAACTAATCAGTTCTGTGACTATGTATTTGGAATTCAGTCCCCTCCTAGAGGCAACATTTTAATACATTTAACTTTGACTATGATGTTGCAACTCATCCTTTCTGTGGCTTCCTTGCAATGAAAAATAAGACACCTGTTGGGCTGAGTTTCCACCTTAAGGACTATAGTTTGTATTTGTCAGCCTTTGCAGCACTGTTTTTCTGTGAGATCAACAGATCAACAGTGGCATATTTGGGGTAGGTTTCCATAATAGATCTGCGTAAAGCAGTTACTTGGCTAGGTTTCATTTGAGGACTATAGTTTATAAATCATCAAGGCTTTGGAGTCTGGACCATTGGTTTTCTGTGAGTTCAATAGCAGTTTAGTTTTGTTTCTGTTAGCCTTTTAAAATTCATATCGTTGCTTCACAGTGAAAAAGAGATAAGAGATTGGATGCTATTATTGTATGAGTTGCTATGGATCTATGCCATAGGGTTTGAATTCCATTATTACTTGCTTTTTGTATGAAAGAATCGTATATTTAATACTCAAGCAGAATATTCATCAAATGAACTGTAGTTGTCAATGAATCCAATTCTTCTTGTTCTTTGAATCTGTTCTTTTCTGTTTTTGGTATGAAAATCCTTGTGAAACATTTTTATATCCAAATACTTTTGGGTTTTTTGGGATATATTTATTATTCTTTTCCTAGGTACAAATGCATTTTATCTGTTTTAATTTGTGGATATGGATGACTATATAATTATGAAAAGTTCCTTTTATGACTCTGGCAGTTTCTGGTGCATTACAATTTACAGAATTAGCTTCCCTACATATAGTTGTTCCTATTTTTGATTTCAGTAATACAGACAAAAAAATGTACTTTTCAATTTTGAAAAATCGTCTTGAAATTTGATTTAAAGACTAAGGTTAAAGAATTATGTATCCATAAAGTCCTATTGTGCAGATAATGGATGCTTTTCCTATGGACATTTAATTTGTTGTCAAGACTCGAGATGTCAATCTATGAAATCCAACGTGCTAGTAAATTTGATGTCAAATTTCAGACATTTTCTCTATGTGAGTGAAGTCATTTCCTTGAATCTGGCATTCATGCAAAGAATTCTGTTGTGATGAAAAACAATTATCCTATTTTTGGAAGTGCCCTTTGCTTAGACAAAGGAACTTTTTTTTTTTTTTTCTCCCAATGAAACACTTCGTTTAGAAAAAGACTATGAAACTGTTTCTCATGTGCCTCGTGAACAAACCATATACAACAACCATATAAATGCAATCTGTTTTCATTGCTATAGTGCAAACTTTAATAGGTGGTCACACCTAGCAAGATTTGAACTTGGGTCATCATGGTGGTAAATTCCCTCATCCACCGCTAGGCCACACCCCCATGGATTTAAACTAGCAAGCTTGAAGGAGAATAGGAAGGTGGGTTTGGGTCTATAATATGGTTATGGGTTGTGGTTTTCTATCAAAGATGTATGTTCAATCGTTAATGATGTTATCACCTTGAATCTGCTCAGTATGCTCCAAATTTTTACATGAAACCGTACCGCTCTCATGCTTAGTGGAATCTTGAAAGGAAGCTACAAACCTTTGCACTTGTTCCACTTTGGTATCAAGTTCATTTTGCTTCACAAAGCCTATTTCTCCATAATCACCACTCTTCTCTTTATGCATCCCCAATCTTCCCTTACAAGAATCAAACCCTTGACCTCCTCGGGGCACAATCAAACCCTAGACCTAATTAATTACAATATTTTCCACGTTTAAAGGGGTTTTCAATGCCACCAATCTCAATGCAAGTTCTTGCCCTAATTTTTTTCCTCTTCTTCATCGCCTAAAACCATAGATTTCCTGCCAATTTCTTTGATTTCTTATGTCTCCAACCAATTAGAGCATACTTTAGATCATTCAAATTCTATCAATATGTATGTCATTCGCTAAATGAGGGTTGTAGGTGAGCGCCCCCCCTTCCTCCTCATGCCCCCGCTCCCAATTCACGATCTGAGCAGGAGCGACTTGGGAGTTACTCGGGAGCGCGTAGAGCGCTCTTGATGGTCAGTTTTGGGCATGTGTGAGACAAGTAATAACCAGTGATTGGGGAGGTGTATGAGCAGATGGATACCCTGTTGGGGCAAATAAAAGATATTGTTTAGAAAGATGATCCAAACTTGTATACACTAATTCACAATTGTGTGTGTACACGGTGGAATAAACTTAATGTTCCACTACATGCCTTGGTGTATATCCTTATGCCAAAATATTACTCTCCGTCTTGGTCGGGCCAACTTTCATCTAGGGTTGGGGTTAGGGTCAAACCCTATACAGATCAAGAGGTATCTACATGATACTTGCAAGCATTAGACAAGTCGATACCTGATAGGGAGGAATGTGCTAATCTGCATCTTGAATTAGGCAAATACTTCAGTTGCATTGGTTCTTTGCCTGCAATGGAAGATAGAGACAAATTTGATGCTCTCACATGGTGGGAAGCATATGGCGACATGAGACTTTTCCCAAAATTGGGAAAAAAAGTTCTCTCACAGGTTGTAAATACTTCTTCTACAGAGAGATTGGCAAAAAAGTTCTCTCACAAGTTGTAAATACTTCTTCTGCAGAGAGGTATTAGAGCACCTATGACTTCATACATAATGTGAGAAGAAATAGACTTAATGAAAACCGTGCAGAAAGCTTGTTTTATGTGCACTATAACTTTAGGTTGTTGAGTCCTTATTGTGATTGGGTTTATGAGGATCCAACATATAAAATTTGGGACAACCACCTAGAGGACGATAATTTGGAGGATGGAACTATACATCTTGAAGAACTGGAAGTAGAACTTAGGAGAGATGAAGATGAAGCCATGCCACAATTCAACCGTGGCATACAATTCTAAAGATGAAGCCTTGTCAAGTTAAAGAAATTCAACAATTCTAATTTAATAATCCTATCGGCCTCTCTTTGTACCTTTTCGGACAATTGCTAGTTTAATTTTGTTTTTAACTTTGTATTAATTTGTTTTTGACTAAAAAAATTTGTTAGTTATAGTTTAATATTGAGAATTCAATTTTTGTTATTTTATTATTATTATTTGAATTTATGTATTTTTAAGGTAATTGGCTGAGGTGGTTGTTTAGTAACTTATATTTCTATTAGCTACTAGTTTTTTTTTTGTCTATTAGTTACTATTTTTTTGTTTTATTTCCTTTTAATTTTCATTTTTTTGCCCTTTTTTCTATTATTTCCATTTTCATTAATTAAAGTTTTTTCTCCATATTTTTAATGAACACTTATTATTCTTCGACCAAAAATTTATCTCATTTATCCATAGTTTAACATTGGGAATTCATTGTTTGTTATTTTTTTTATTATTATTTAAATTTATTTATATGTAAGGTGATTGGTTGAGGTGTTATTATGGGTTGTTTGGTAACTTCCATTTCTATCAGTTACTGATTTTTTGTTTTTTGTTTTCTTTTGTTTTTTGTTTTTTGTTTTTATTTCCTTTTTGTTTTTTTTTTCATGAATTGTAGTTTTTTCTCATATTTTAAATTTAAGATGACTTATTATTTTTATTTTTATTTTTTTTATAAGTCGATATTCTATTAATGTCGAAAAAAGGAGTACATGGAGTTCATCTCAAAACAAGCGGTCTCACCCCAACCGAGTTTGTTGACCAAAAAGTTCACCAGATGGCAAAAATACAAAGAGTAGCTAAGGACATTGTCCATAAACGGTTGGGCCAGTGGCACTAAAACACAACTAAAATGTAAAAAACACCAGAAATCATACTAGTCGTATGATGTAATGGATGCAAAGTTGTCCAAGGTCGTTCTAGGAGGTGGAGGAGGGTAGAAGTCACATTGAACGTGTCCTTCGTTGTGCGCCATCCATGTCTCCAACTTTTCTACTTTCTCCATGAGTTGGTTTTTCCCTCACTAGACCACAACCAGTCTTTCCTGAAGTTAACTTTAAAAGTAATGCAACCGCTCCAGAGAGGCCATATGCACCACATTTTCCTTGTGCATAACTCATTTCGCAACATCCACCCTATCCATCTAAATGGTAATGAGAGTGCGTAGTTCTTTAGCCAATAGTAATGAAGACCCTTCCCCTCTTGAGCCTTGGGTGTTGTCAGCCCACACTTTGCGTTGCTGCCACGAGTGTCATTGCTCGTACGAGTTTGCCCACAATCGTGCGACCCTTCACCTATGCTCGCCCCTTGCTTGCCACTTCCGCAGCCTCCTCTCACACCTGCATTGCCTTTCCGCACACGCCCAACCATTTTTCCACCTCGACAAGCCGTCACTATGACTAAAGCCTAGTGTGTCACCCCTTCAGAAGTAAGGGCAACAGAGGAGGAAGAGCAGCCCCTTCGCGTCGAAGGTTTCATATCTTCCCACAGCGGAGGCACACCTTGAACACATACCGAACACCAGACTTTCCACTCGAAAGAACACTCCCCGCAGATAGAAGACCCGAACAACACAACCCATAATAACACGAATCCACCAAGATGGCTCCTTCTATCCATGATGGACCACCCCTACCAGATAATCCTGACACCTCCACCTTCCAAAATACTACCAATGATGGATCGCCACCTAGGGATAGGGGAGTTGTTTCCGTCTCGAGATGAGCACAAAATCAGCCACCACTTACCAAAATCAATAGCCATAAACCATAGGCAAACCCACCATGCCCCGTCGCACCAGAAATCACTATTAGAGTAGGGTCACTTGGGCTTACTCCTCCGTCTGCAAGGTTTCCTTACAGACGAGCTCTACCACCTTTTAATAATGAGGTGGAACAAGTTACCTCCAGACCACGAGGAGTTTTTCTTCTGCGCCCAGTCTTTCCTTCTACCACACTAACCAAGATGCCTAGCCATAAGGACCAAATGAGCCCACTGACCTTGTATATTTCCACAGCGAGAAACCACACTCTGTTTCCATGAGCGTCGATCTCCGATGCTTCATCCTCCTTACCAAAAACCACCGCAACCCCCAATACCATATTCGAACGCAAAAACAAATGCCTGGTGCATTCATTGTGCGTTGCCTTAACACTCCACCACCCCCACACTGAGACGTTGAATAATTGCTCACACGAATGACTGACATTAAGATGGTACCTCTCTCAGTGCATGCAAAGATATGAAGGGACGGGAGGCCCTTCCCTCCCATCGTATACACCACGTGCTGCCCTGATCTTACCCCCATCGGGGATAAGAGACTTATTACTATATTAAAAATATATTTTAATAAATTTAATTATAAAAATTATCTATATTAATAAATAATAAAACACACACACACACACACACAATATATATTAAAGAGTATATATGTTAATATAAATAATATTAATTAATCATATTTCTTAAATTATGGAGATGACATTCAACAATACAATATTTTATTAGTTGTTTTTTTTTGTGATGAAATCTTTGCCTTTATTATTTTTTAGTTCAATTAAGCTATATTTAAACTAAGCAACATGTACTAACTACTATGTAGCCCTTGTTATATATCATATTCTTATTCACAATAAAAAATAATTACTTTAATCAACAAGAGCCACATTGTGGCAATGTCAATGGTCTTGTTTTTGGCAGATTGCCACCACATGGATTTTGTTTATTATGCAACTTTGTACTCTTATACTTATTATTTGTTATAATTTCTCTTGATTATATAGTTTTAATACATGATTGATCTGGATTTAAATAGGAACGCAACAAATTATAGAGATAACCATAAACACAGAGATGCAACGAAAATAACACTTCATTTCATTAATGTAAAATACTGAAATATGCTTACAAACAGAAATGAAAATAAACTAGCTAGGGCGATGGTAGCTTATCTCTAAGGAGAGATGTGGTGGCTATATGCGTCAAAACTGCCTTATAATGAGGCTTAAGGGCCTTTTTATTATTTGACAATAAGAGCAAACCCTAAACAACCAAAACCATAACCCGAGGAGATGTAACACCAAGAGTTTACGGGCCTCGTTGGGGTGAGTTGGACAACCAACTTCCTGGGCTCGTGACTTGGTCATATTATCTCCGTTTGACGCGCATGATAACCCATTGGAAAGATCTCTTTGAGGACTACGACAGAAAAGATGATTTTAGACCCAAAAATGCTGGCAGTAGATTTCCAAAAAAATGTCATTTAGGACCTCAAAACAACTTCGGATGTTTAGGACCCGAAAAACTACTAAAAAAAGTAAATTGTGCTACAATTAAGGAAACTGAAAAACTGAAAGAGTCAATGGTGGGGTCCAAGTGGAATTGGCGGGTGGCCACCAATATCCACCTGGATCAATGCTATATGTATTTATTCTATAATATTTTATTCAAAAATTAAATGATGACATTTCTACATCTAAACAAATGCTACATAGTAGTTATTCCCTGTTGCTTAGTTTATATTAAAGTAAAAATAAGGAATTCAAGTTAGTGTTAAGGTTTAGAATCTAGTCAATCTTGGTTTTACTTAATTGTAATTCTGCATTGTGGCAATGGAGAATCTAATCCTACCCAACTACAATAATAGTGTCTTATTGTAGTAATAATGTTTTTGTTGATAAGATTGTCTAGGAAGTTTTACATTTTCTCAAGTACATTTTAAAGGGTACTTGTTCTTCTGCAGCAAAGGTGTGGTAGATGTTCTTTTGTGGCTGCGGGTAGATGTTCTTCGGCTGCAGTGGTATACGGTTTGCTGCGGCTGCGTTAGTTCTTCCGGCAGCTGTGTTTCACATTATACACCATATAGTGTCACAGAGTTAATTTTTTAGACGACTTCTGCGGCTGCGTTTCTTCTGCAGCTGTGTTAGTTATTCCGGCATTAGTTTTTTGCGGCTGCGATAGTTCTTCCATCTGCCGCTGCAGGTTCTTCCATCTCTGCTGCAGCTGGGTTTTTTCCGTCTCTACATGAGCAGATCTGCGGCTCTAGATCTGCTTCTATGTGGTGATCTTCTTAAGCGTTATTCTTTGGGCATTCTCCATAACGATCACCGATCTCAAATCCGCGAAAATAGATCTGTGAGCAAGTCCTCCTTTACGTGGGCATCTCCGGATCGAGTGGTTCATGAAGCGAAAGTCGGTGATTTATTTTTATCTGGAGCACGATTTGATTCAGGATTTTTCCTACTAGGGTTTCTTGCAGATTAAAAGACTTACTGAGACTTTGCTGCTGGGTTCTAGATCTAATCTTCTGTGGCTAGATCTAGATCTAGATCTAATCTTCTTTGCCGTTGGCTTCTAGATCTAATCTTCTGCGGATAGATCTAGATCTAATCTTCTAAATATGGCTCCCAGCTTCGCGAAAATAGCTGCTGGCTCAGTTCCGTCCACTTCTAGAGGGCAAGCTCCTGCCCATATTGTAAGTGAAGCCCCAGCTCTCACTATCCAGGTGGTCCAGGCCTCACTCGATGAGGCTTTGAAGTTTTCTAAAAGTGCCCTAATCTGCCGGTTCAATGGCTTTTGGTCGCGATTGACAGCTCTCCACAATTGGATCTCGGAGGTATGGAAGCCTGTCATTTCTGATGAAATTAATATCTACCCCTATGCTAGGGGTTTCTTTATAGTAGATTTTGAAAATCCTGAAAGCAGACAATGTATTCTAGATTTCGGCCCTTGGTTTTGGGAAAATTCAGGCTTATTCATGAAGCCATGGAACCCATCATTCGATCCCTCAACAACAGTCATAACCTCAACACCATTTTGGGTGAGATTGCCAAGCCTACCCTTACATCTCTGGAATCTCTCCTCGCTAAAAGCCATTGGAAATGCAATTGGGAAATTTTACTGTAGGTGCCCAGAAACAGAGGAATATGCCATAACCACCTATGCATGCATCTGTGTGGAAATGGACTTCAGCGCTAGATTCCCAACTGAAATAAACCTAACAAGTAAAGACTATGTGTGGAACCAAAAACTTGATTATGAAAGTGTCCTCTTCAGATGTCGATCCTGCTTTGAGACGGGCCATCTAGCCAAAAATTGCCCAAAAGCCTCCCAAAAAAATTCTGCTGGAAAAAACCACCACAAATCTACATGGTGGGAAGGAGCACAAAAAGAACACTACACTGTCATCAAAGAAGAATACTCTGGAGAAAACTCTGAATCACAAGAAAGAAACAACTCTCAAGACAAGCAGGGAGAAAGCCCCGCCTAGCAACAAAAAAGTGAACTTGACAACCCCTCAAGCATAAATAGTTATGAGGATTCGACTACCGCACAAAATAAATCTTCATTTAATAGCGAAGCAGATCTCCTAGACCAAACTTCTTCACCGTCTATCTTCAAGAGGACGACCACAATAGATCGCAAAGCTAAGACACCAATGTCCCAAGAACCAGAGGAGATGAAGGAGATGCAAGATACAGGGAGTTGGAAGACCGTAGAGTAAAAAAAGAAAGCTATAGCATCAATCTCGCCAAGAAAGATGAGGAGCCAGACAATTAAAAACTAAGAAAATTATAGGTCCGATAGACCAATTTGGTCTCAGTGGACGTTAACCACCACCACCACCATCATCATCATCAATATATTGTTAATAAAATTTTTACTAATCTTTTTATTGATATTAAGTAAAATTATATATATATATATATATATATATATATATATATATATATACATATATATATATATATATATATATATAATTTATTTTATTTGTGAAAATTCATTTCATTTTCATGTACTTAAACCAAATTTTGTAATAAACAATAAAATAAATAAGTGGTTTTTATTTTATAAATAATTATATAATAATTAAATGAATATATATTAAATTTTTAAGTGTTTAACAATTTTTAATATATATTAAACAAAAAATTGTAGTTAAATCAATTTTCACTTACTTATTACGGGTTTACAAAAATGATTTAATTCCACTAATAAAATGTTAAATATGTTAACTAAAAACATTTATTAATTTTTAACAGGTTAATTAATACTATTTATTGTGTTGATACATAATCTCAATGGAAAACCATAACCACCTTCTTAAGTGCTTATCCTAAAATATTTGAATTAATTGTAGTATTGTATAATATTTTATCTTATGTTTTAGTTGTAGTATTGTACAATATTCTATCTTTTTAAATTTTTAGTTAATAATAATGGTTAGATTTAAAGTATGAGGGGTAACATTTAGTTTTGGAGTGCGAGATTTGGTTTAGTATATGAAACTAAAGACTAACATGTGTAAGGTTAGATTTAGGTTATAATATTTATTAATTTAAAATTAGAATAAATAAAATCTGAATAGCTGTGAATATCAAGGAAACTAAACTCCATTAATTACAAGTTTATAATATTTGAGTGTTTTAATAATTATTAAATGCATTAATATTATTATTACCTTATTTCGTGGACCACCCACCAAATTAGACTACGATAATAAGGATTTCAATTTTGTCTATGTTTAGAGATGAACGGTAACCATAACACTATCTTGACTCCCAAAAATATATTATAGGCATACCTTCGTTTTAATCCCCACTTTCAACCTTTCTTTGAACGGTAACCATAACACTATCTTGACTCCAAAAATATATTATAAACATACCTTCATTTTAATCCTCTCTTTCAACCTGTTCTTTGGGTCCAGTATTTTAACTCAATTGCAAATGTTATGTGACAGTGATGACCCTCACCTTGCATAAATTAATATGTTGTGGCAGTGTCGATACAACGAGCAGTCACGTCAGTCATAAAACCATGAGTCTGGAGAGATCTTTGCACATAACTTGGTACATTTGTTAGAATTTTTATTATTGATGTACAATGTAATAATTACAGAATAAGATCTCAGTGACTAGTTACGAGGCATGGAACAATAACATGTTTAAAATGATAGCCAATAGCATTACACATAAATGTTGAAAAAAATTGTAATAAATAAAAAAATGAATTATAAAATTTTACTTTGGAAAATTTAAAATAATTTAACATCTTTGACTAAAATAATAAGTGGTGAAGCCAAAACCTCATACATAATACCTACTAGATAGAGTAAATTTTATTCATAGCCTAACATAAATTAAACAATATATTTTATGATAAAATTAATAAAATATATTACATATTTCTATTTTTATGATACTTTTCAAAGAGCTCGACTGATCACTGCCCCGGTCACGGCTGTTCGTACGATCTTTCATTTGAGAAATAGAGATGGGAGACATTTAGTACATGATTTTGGTAACCATTAGAAGACTTTACCGTAGCAATGCTAGAAAAATCATTTTTTACATAAAATAAATTTTACAATTTAAAAATTAATGGAACGGTCTAATGGCAGTGTAAGAATTTCCAATCAATCACATTCATTTATCTACTCCCTAGAAGAGTGAACCCTGTGAAATTAATAATGGTTTTGATGTTTGAAAGCGAAGGGAAGTTCAGAAGACAGATGGCAGTTCATCAGGTTACTTCGAGTACTACTATTATACCTCATATAATTACTATTATATAATACAAAATTATTAAACCTCATATCATTACTATTATATAATACAAAATTATAATTACTAAACTTTAATACAAAATTACCAATAATCATTCATCATGTATACATTTTATCTTAGCAATAAAGCAAAGCAAAAACAAATATATAGGAGGATAAAAGTTCAAATCAATAGAAAATTAAATTGCAATTTCCAGAATCACAGGCTCATTTACTTGAAACCCATCCAATTCCATGTTCAAACATACAAAATTAAATTCTATTGTGGAGATAAGGCATTTTTAGCAGTTAAACACATAAATCGACAACCTACCTTCTTAATCAGTTTCTGTAAACACTCTACACTTTTGTTTCTCAATTTGTGGTTAAGGGAGATCTACGCAAAGGACAACTCTTCTGAGATTGGACATCAAGCTATTTTTTCAAACAACCTTTATGGTAAACGTGATGGCAATTAGTGAGCAGCAGGGCATTTTCATCCAGTGCAAACTTGTTTAAGCAAACAATGCAGACAACGTTGTCGTTTTGAAGCTCATGCCCCAATTCCTCCTGATCACACCGAACGATCCCAACTAAAGAACTTGGCGTTGATGGTCCTCAACCACAATAATAACAGGGCTTGACATTATATCTTCATCTTCCCATAAAACTTCAACAGTTTCCTTGAAAACCCCAAGAACGTGGTAGAACGAACTCCTTAGAGATCCCATTAAAAAGGCAACATGCAGGAGAAGCTTAGGGATTTTGATATGATGCAGAGGAGCTGCCATGATCGTTGATCAACAGAGATTGATCTGTAAAACATCTACTAAGATGACTAGTTATCTATTCTTTGCATATTCCTTTTATATTTAACTTGCAAATCAAAGATGTGATGAGGAATAAACATATAGACCGAATAACACTTCTCCCTCATCCTGGAAGTATGTGTTTATGCATAATGCTTTTAAGAAAAAATGACAAGTAATTGAATTCATCTAGACAATTTGTAACTTATTTGCTATCAAATTAAAATGTGCGATACGCAAGGGTATAAATGTCACGGAACTCTAAAACTTGCTGACGTATTGCCTCGTGCCATAGAGTCCTATTGTCAGCGACGGACAAACGTCAACCAAATTTTTTTCGTACAAACCTTTTTAAACTAAGGTGAACATTATATATTGTATAAAAAAATTCTAAAATTTTATTCTACAATACAAACTAATACTTTATTATGATTAGTAAATACCACTACCAGTAACATAATAACATAAACTCATTATATATCTATTAATTAATTTTTTTTTTTGAAATATGGATACAAAATTTTAACTATATACTAATATTTTTTTTAAACTTATATTCAATTTTTTAAACTATATAATAATACTTTTTTTAACTTATATTCAATTTTGTAGCCCTATAATAATAATATTTATAACTTATTATAAGTGAGATTTATTTTTTCTAATAAATTCATTTTTTATAATTTGAAAAATGATGATAGACAAAGTTAGAATCATAATCCATTAATAATATTATTGAATTTTCGATTTTTATAATTGAAATATGATGATACATAAAGTTGTAATTATAATCAATTAATAATTTAATTGAAATATGATGATACATAAAGTTGTAATTATAATCAATTAATAATTTGATTGAATTTTCGATTATCTAAATTAATTTAGAATGGCAAAAAATAAAAACTTCATTTCATATTTAATCAAAATAAAATCTAACTATCTCTTAAAATAATTATTCAATTATAAACAAATTTATACAATGAAAATTTTTCATTTACTATGACTAAAACTCCCACGTCGTTTTAAAATAAAATTCAGCAATTTAAATAAAAACTAAATTCCAATTTTCTAATTTCAATTTCATGTTAAATACAAAATATACATCAACTTATTAAATCCACCTATAGTAAAATTCATCTATTTAAATAAAAACTAAATTCCAACTTTCTAATTTCAATTTCATGTTAAATACAAAATATACATCAACTTATTAAGTCCATATATAGTAATATTTGTTTCTTATTTTCTCTATTAACCAAAATATATATGTAATAATGTAATGTTTTAGCATTTTTATGAAACATAATTTTTTTTTTTTATTCGAGAATATATTTAATTATTATTATTATTATTAAATTATTTAGGGGAGAGTTCATAATAAAGTTTGTTCTTGTTTATTTTATTTTTTAAGTAAAAGATTTTTGTATTACAAAAGTATTAAAAAAATTACAGATTTTTGAGTTTTAGAGCTTAGAGCTCAACAGAAACTAACCATGGGTATGGGCTTGAAGTTGAGAGAGAAGATAGTGTAGGCAAGTGTGAGGAAGCATATGCTTACAGAGGAGAAACTAGAGAACTTCCTAACAGTTACATAACAACAAAATAAACAAAACCATTACTAGAACTAAGAATAGAGAGACATTAAAACCGCAGAGGAGGCTACCTTGAGGAACGAGCGACACCCAACTAGCACTCTAGAGGGTCCTCCTAGACCACGGGGCATAATTTATAGTAATCTGGGTCATCTGGAAAAGGGAGTCCCGTCGAAGCTCGCTGGTTGGAGTACGATGAAACTTTGATTTCCGCTGAAGAAGAGTGCCACCTTGATTGCTGACCCGACTACCTTTGTTGTTGGAGGGGCCTGAGCTGACTAAAGTAGGTTTTGACTTGCCATGAGACCAACGTCGTCTAGGAGAAGGGTTGCGAGGCTTGTTGCGGTGAGGTTCAATGTGCACTGGAGAGAGCGAAGGGGGGTCGTCTACAATGTCAGTAGAGGGAGACATAAAGCCTTAGAGTTGCACGCCTCGGAGGTTGGTAATGCGACGTTAGATTGCTTTTGCATGGTGCAAATGAAATTTCATGTCGAGGACATTGCCTTCCAGTAGAACATTGACATCTTCTTGGTCCTTGTAATGGTAGCCAAGGATGTTACGCAGATCCCAGAGGTGGTCTCCCATGACTCTAAGCTCCTAAGATTTCGCGTCGGCCACCATTCTGTGACCGTAACGATGAGGGATGCTACAATCAAAGTGCTCATCCTCTTCCCCATGCAAGGAAGGGAGGGGAGATCTACCTCTTCCTCAACCACCTTTGTGGGATCAACCTTGTTCTCACACCATGCTTGTAGTGAAATAAATTGTAATTTCCTAGATTTGAACACTGTCTCCACCTTCGAGCAACTGACGAAATGGGTGGTCATTAACGTAAGCACCAAGCCTTTTAACATTGTTTATGTCTCGCTATACGACAAAGTGATTGAACCCGTTCTTAACGCAGTTTAAATGCAAGAGGATAGTTGTCTTGCCACCACCTCCTTGCTACGGACCCAATACACTGTGGAAAGTATGTCAATGGCACCACCAAAATTCAATGCCAGTTGAGCTATGAATTGGATTCAGGAAAAAAAATTAATACCTTAGACTTGTTATTTGACACCGAGATCCAGAACATTCATAATAAAATCAATAATAATATTAATAATTATTTATCTTTAAGTTCATAATAAAATCAATAATAATTTAATAATTATTTATTTTTAAATCCATGAACATACCAAACACCAAATTCACATATAAAACTCTTTATCTATTAAAAAAAAAAGAAATATAGTAGTTTTTTAACATAAAACTATTAAAAAAAATAATCTCTCATGATGCTACACGTAGATCCACATGAAAATACATATATCAGTCCTTTTAATATGATTACGTGAGGTTGTAACTTTCATTAAAAAAGTATTATTAATATTAAAATGATATTTGATCTATCAGAGCTTTCTCGTGCCATCAACATGATGGTTTGGACTGATTATCACTTCATTATTGTAATATTATAAATCAAAGAACCAATCGAAGAGTTGCACTTATTGTTAATTTTAAGTGATCGATTAGATGTTTTCTTAATAATTTATTGATAGGTAGACTCGATTGAGATCTCTTATGGTTTGAATATGGTTTTTCGAAGTTATTTTTTTCTATAAAACATGTATGGTTATTTCATAATTTTGTTTTTTTAATAGAGTCACTATTGTATTTTTACTTATTTTCTTTGGAAAATTCATAAGTATTAGGTAAAATATGTAGAATGTATATACATCTTCACTGAAACTTGTTTGTTTATACAAAAGAATGTTGAAAATCAAACATGTAGAATGTCTATAAATATTCACTAAAAGTTGTTTGCTTGTACTAAAGAGATGTTTGATATTGATACCATTACAATACTAGTTATACATTATACAAATAATATTGAGAAATTTAGAGAAAATACAAACTAAAATAAAAAAACCTATGTTTAGATATATAGAAATGAGCAATGGTTGAAGAACATTGTGGCCATAAGTAATCCATTATAACATGAAAACCAACATCATGCTAAATGAAATTATCTTTATGACTTTATGACTTTGGCCTTGCTTGTTTAATTAAATATGGCCAAAAATATTTTATTACCATCAACATCACAACATCATAAGTGTTTAGTTTCAATAGGTATGCTTGACATTTGCTTTATGATAGTGAACAAGAAAATTGAGAAATAAGTGTTATACTATACCACATAATTTACGTGACCAAGTAGCGGAGAAAATTTGTCCTTATTTACATGCCTCCAACATAATGATTCGCAAGAATGTATTTTTATTGACTCTTAGAATTTTGGTGCTAGCAACCTTTTCATTTATTTAGGAATTTTTTTCTTATGGGAGCAATTATCATTTGTATTAAAAGAGGGTGTGAATGCACCATAAAGCAAGTTAATACAAAACAAACTTTCAAATGCCTTAGATCATGGTACAAAAAAACCCAAAATCTCAAGATGATTACATATTATCTAAGATGTTCTTACATTCCTTGCAATATAACTATAGAGCCAATTGGTTTAATGCCTAATACATTAAGCTAGTAACAAAGCTACCTTATAATAGATTTAAAAACTTGGACTAAGGAAAACATACCCCCAAAGAGATTGTTATTTGAAGTCTTCTTGATAGTTCTACATTTTTGTTTGCGATGTCTCCTTGCGCTCATTGAATTTTTTCCTCATCCTTGACCACTGGTTGAACGAAACTAATAGATATCTTAGGAAGGGAGGACAAATAATGCAAGCTCCTGGTAAAACCCAAGATTAATTCATAAATAATACTGAACTATGCTTCTAGTTTCTTTAGTTGCATGCTTTGACAAACCGCCAAATTTTGATAACTATGCATTCTTATATCTTGGTTATTCAATTTGGCATACCATTCTATCATTACAATGAGAAAATGACACCTATAAACCCTTTATCTGGCATGAACTCCTTTCTTGAAATTTATAAAAGTTTAAGCTTTCATAAGGGACACAACGACTAGAGTGCATGTGGCCTTCCATCCTTACCCAGTTCTTCCAATTTAATGTGATTCTAAATGATGAAAAAACTTATGATCTAATAACATACTAGGACCCAAAGCTAGAGGGACTACCTATCAACTCCCATTCAGATGGTGATCATTAATTTCAAAATGAATCTAATGGCAAACCATAAGGTTAAAAGCAAACCACTTCACTTGAAAATTTAAGTCATCATCAAATCATAGGACCCTACCAACATCTAGATTGGGAAATTCTAGAACAAGTTGCCTGTAAACCCACTGTTTGTCAATGTTCCAAAAGAACTTACGGAGACCAAGAACCAAAATGAAAGAAATATCACATTTGTTACCCCAATCCCTCCCTTTAATATTATTACACTTCAATTTGTGCATGTGAGAATGAGGAGGTATTGTGTTTTGAGATGGATCTATTTCCCATCTTATCACCTTAAGATTAATGCTTCACTTGTTTTCAAGTTGTGTAAACAATGACTTATTGATCTAAATGTCATGGAGGTGAGTGTTGTAGCCCAATTTGGCCCTCTTTAAATTGAGTTATCTCTGCAAATTCTATCTTATGTGGACCCTCATCTTGTAATTGCTAGCCTTATTTTATTTCTTAAAATGTATTTTTGCCATGCTAATTTACCACTCACAATCAACCTCTACCTTAATCATCTAAAGTCTCTAATCAAAATCTCACCCCCTTAAACAAATACCTTAGTCTTTTATTATATCAATTTTACAAAATAGGTTTTCAATCATATATGAATTTGATAATTTTGAGACTCAGCTTCATTAACTTCATTTTTATACACTTAATCTCATATATATAAATAATCCTAAAATATTTTTAATAACACTATGTTATTACCATAGCCGCTTTCAAATTTATCAAAGACATTAAGTTTTATAGTTTTATTAATATTTTATTGATAATAAATACATACCTTGTAGATTTGAGTCTAATTAAAATTCTTTCTCTTGAATCTAAAATACCAACATTGGTTTAATATCTTTTATAATACATAAACATGTGATAAAGGTGTTAGAATAAAAAAGAAATAATGTGAAGGTAAATTCATAAAAAGTCAACCTACTTTAAACATAATGCTTTCCATATAATTATAATATTAATTACTTAGTGTTTAGGCAGGTGATATAAACCATATTATGAATTAAGATATCCATGCATGTGAAATCCCATTGGGTTCAAAACAAGAGTTAAAACTTAAACACCTTTCTATTCGATATGTTTCATTGCCATTAGTCTCATCAATTCTCATCCCTTTGATTTATTAAACTCACACATCACATTTAATTTTCACCTATCTCCCCACCCGATATTAAAATTTAATCATCCATTTATCTCCTCCTAACTTTACGTTGTCTTTTAGTTATTGGTTTTGATTGAAATTTGGAAAAGAATTTGTATCAAAGTTTTTTTTGGTTGCTAGTTTAAGTGAGTCCCAACGTGACGCACGACTAACTTGCAGCTTGAGTACCTAGGGTCATCTAAGATGTTAAAATCACCTGAGGATCCACTCTGCTTAGGTCACACCAACACTTAGCATGGTTGGATTTTTTCCCATGGAGTTTCAAACTAATGACCTTTACACCATAAAGTGTCTTAGTAGAATACCTTGTCACCGTTTGTTCTAATCTCAACAAACAATAATTTGTATCAAAGTTAAACATAAAACATATTCCATTTTTTTTTAGGATTTTGCCATATATGGTTAATTTGGGAAACAACTTTAGCATAAGAACAAAATCCAAGATGATTTTACTTGTGCTAAAACAATTTTTTACTCTGAAAAATAATCCGTATATATCTATATATATATATATATATAGAGTTAGCCTTTAAATTTCATTTCAAGATTATTTCAAGAAAATAGTGACGCAACCAAGTAAGAAAATGAGGTAAGAAAATAAAGTTGTTTCATTTTGTGTTCAAAATCATTAAGTAAATTTTAAAGACTAATTTTCAATTTATATGATACAAGAAAGTAAATTGGGGAAAGATTAAATTTCTAGGCATAAATAATTCAACTAGATTTGAATAAACTATAAGAAAGGAATAACATATTTTGCTAAATTATGTGGATTTAATGAGAAGCCATTTATTTATGTGGATTAATCTTAGGGTTCTTGTTAAAATATAAGTTATAAAAATAGAAATGGTAAACCAATTCCTGATCACATAAAAGGGCTTGACACTATAAAAGCAAAGAGGTTTTTTATGTAGGGAAAAATAGATCATGCTTAGGAGATGTCGGTGGGCCAAATTTTAATGGAGTAAATTGAGATCAACCAACAAAGTTGTCCCCACCATGCAAATTTGGTTCATCTTGCTTTATGATTGTAAACTCTTCTTATGTATTCCAAATCTTTTCTTATTTCTATATAATTGTAGGTTTTTGTAATAATTGGTTACAATTATGAGTAATTTTAATGTTGACGAAACCTCATTACTTTTTACTAAATGACTATTTTGAACATCATTTAATAAATTAGTTTTTTAGCAATTTTCTTCTTTCTGAACTTTCTTACGAGCTTGATATACACTCTCACTCGTGAGTCATAGAAATAATATTCCTTAAAGAATGAATATTATAATAACTTGATAAGGTATTAGGAATGAATTTGGAATTTTTATATGAGAAAGGTATACAATATTGCTCATCAATCATACAGATTTTGTTTCTTAAATAATCAATGTCATAAATATCTATATTATTACAAACTATTAAGTTTTATATTATTACAAACTATTAAGTTTGATGGTTAATTTATGGTTTCCATGCATGCCATAAGTTTATTCCTGCAATTTAATATGTTTTCCTCTCATTAAATACTAAGACAAATAAACACTATTACTTAGTATTTAAAATGTTTTTATGTGTTTTCCTCTTATTAAACTACTAAAGAAAATGCACGCTATTACTTAGCATTTGATATGTTTATGTTCCTTTGTGCTAGCAAATGCTTACAATACTAAGGCAAATACACACTATTACTTAGTATTTAATATGTTTCTGTGTGTTTTCCTCTTATTAAACTACTAAGACAAATACACACTATTACTTAGTATTCAATATGTTTGTCTTCCTTTATGATAGAAAATACTTACGATATTTGTTAGACACATTTTTCCTCTAAATATTCCATTCACTTATTTTTAAGTATCTTTGTGGTAGGCCTTGATTCTCAAACTTCAATTTGAATGGTTTATGGTCTTCTCTTTATTATTAAATCTTCACCTTTCATCTTAAATACTATCAATAATCTAACACCTAAAACACTTTTAAAACTATTGTTCCAAAGTATTTTGGGCAATTACCATTTCTATATATGAGGGGTCACCCCATCTGGTCCAAGGATCCAACCTGGGACCTAAAGGGGGGAGGTCTTATTAACCTGGTGTTGTCGCTGATACAACTCCCTCCAAAATTTCACTGTATTAAAATTCTGGAACCTACTCAAATTTCCCATTAAGAGTCTTGTTGGTCGTCAAGTGTCATTTCAAGTCATTCTATATGTTCTTGATCATTCTTAAGTGTCGTCACATTGATTAGAACATCTCTAATACATTTCATGGTCATAACATCTTTCTTTGTTGTAAAGTGACACTTCTGGTCGATGTGACAACCCACCCAAGGTCCTCACATAAGCTGTATTGTAAATATATCGTAGATATTTTGAAATATTTGAAATAAAAAAAAGGGGACTGAGTCAAGGGACACAAATTCCAGAGCTGGGGAGGAGGATTACTTGCTTGGGATGTTATGGTTTCTTGTGCAGAGAAAGAAACTTGAATTGCAATACAATCATTAAAGGTTGGGTGGTGCATGAATTAATGAATTAGCTCTTGAAATTAAATGGGCTATAAGAGAGAGTACTTAGGCCCATGTTGCTTGAGAAGCAACCACAAGAAAAAAGGAAAAAGGATTATGAAGGGGCTAAAAAATTGCCAGGAAATAAGGACATGACAATAAATACAGGCCCAGGCAGTAAGCACAAAAAAGGAAGGGAGAATCCCTAGAAAAAAATAATACGGGGGATTCATTCGAAGGAATCTAGAGGAAAACAGGGAGGGAGACTAAATTGAGCATCAAGTAAGAGCTTTCAACAAGCAACGTTGAAGATAAGAGAAGGGGATTGGTTCTCTATCCCTGGAGGATGTGGGTTGAGTTTCTAGTATGTGTAGCCATGTAACAGCTTGGGGTCTTTGGAGGCTATGAGTTGAGAGAAAGGTCTCTAGAGCCCTATAACAACTTGGATCCCTAGAGGCTGTGTGTTGAGAAAAAGGTCTCTGGAGCCCTATAACAACTTGGGTCCCTAGAGGCTATGGGTTGGGATGGAATCTATGGAGCCCTGTAATAACTTGGGTCCCCTACAGGTTGTGGGTTGAGATGACAGACTCTGGAGCCCTGTAAAAACATGGGAAGAGGCCATCTTGAAGCAGAAGCAGAGGAAGACCTAAATGAATACTTGTGGTTACAATGATTCCCTAGAAGGGGGTGAATCATTGTGTGTGCACTTGGGGTGAGATGGTGCACCGTTTTACTCCCTGTGTTGACAAAGAAAGTAGTAGTCAACTAGTGGGATTGAGGAAGGATGTCCTGTGGAGTCTCTGTTTCAGTTGGTAGCTAGTGTATTATACCTAGAAGTAAGCATCCCCCCTAAACTCTAGAATCTGGCTTGGGGGTGACAACTACAAGTAAAAGTGGCTACAACTGTCTATAGTTGGGTGGAGAGTGCTTGTCCCAGACTTAGTTTCTCTACAAGTTCAAAGATAAGTTTCTTGGGGTGAGATGGTGCACCCCTTCTACCAACTGAAACAAAGACTCCAGAGGACATCCTTCTTCAATCCCACCAGTTGACTAGTTTCTTGGGGTGAGATGGTGCACTGTTTTACTCCCTGTGTTGACAAAGAAAGCAGTAGTCAACTGGTGGGATTGAGGAAGGATTTCCTCTGGAGTCTCTGTTTGAGTTGGTAGCTAGTGTATTATACCTAGAAGTAAGCATCCCCCCTAGACTCTGGAATCTGGCTTGGGGGTGAAAACTACAAGTAAAAGTGGCTACAACTGTCTATAGTTGGGCGGAGAGTCCATGTCCCAGACTTAGTTTCTCTTCAAGTTCAAAGAAAAGTATCTATGTATGCATGTTTACCTTTTAATGGACCAAGATGGATTGTTGTTGGTAATGGTTTTGGATTCAGGGACTATATCTGTGATGTTAATGCTTTCATATGTAGTGCATCTCTGTGGGGATATGTCATTGATATATGTGTTGTTTATATATGTGTATGTGTGTTGAATTTGGATGCAAAATGTTGTGTGATAATTTGTTGATGGTAGACGCAGAGCATCTGATACATAAATGTGCAAATTAACCACATGATAATCAAGGCTATGCTATATCATTGAGTTGGACATTACTCTGAAGAAATGATTAATTGTATTAAAAGTGGTAAATAGGTAAGAAACCGAGGAATATAAGGCCTTGACACAGGTCGCAAAAAAAGCTTGAATAAAAACTCGAAACAATGGGCTCAGAGACCCATTTTGTTAATGTGAAACAATTACATAGAAGACCCTCTGCTTAGCAGGGTTTTTATTTGCTTACATTTGTTGTTACCAAGTTACAAGTTGTTGTGTCGCATGGAAAACAACACATTACTATGGAGGGAAGTTTCCTCTGGGGCTAGTCGAGCCCATCAACTTTACCTAAATGGCCTTTAGCCTTGCATTCTTAGCAGAATGGAAACCTGTCATTGGCATCTTTGTGTTGTCAATGAGGCACCAGAAGGCTCTATGTGGAACCATAGAGCTGCTTACAGGCTCGACATGGATTTAGGTATTATTGGCATGTGGCAGGGGAGGTGGGAACCTCTTAGGAAATTGACACAAGAGCGCCTACGACACCATATGTGCAATTTCCTATCCGAGGGTAGGGAAGACCCAAAGGATAAGATCCCATCGGGGAATCTAACATCCAATTTCAGGAGGGGTAGCACTGTGGAATGTCTAAAATATCCATTGAAATAGTTATGAATCCTTGATGTGGATCTAGAGGTCGACCAAACCTATGAGACAGATCCATGGTTAAGAAGATTGGATCGAGGAAGCTTGTGTAGTAGCAAAGCTTGTCTTTGGGGCGATTGTAGAGATCCCCTTCGAACACTTCACATATGGTCAAGTTGAGATCCCTTGGTTGAGCCATCACAAGGATTAAGAGGAAGGACTCCTTGCAGAACAGAGGAGCGAAGCCTTAAACCTATAAGGAAGGATTGGATATCCTTATCCCTTTGCAAATCAAAACCCTGACTGGAAAAGATTTCAATTGGCATGACCGAATCTCCCATTACAAGAATGGTCAGGAGCGTGATGACATGGATAGAAAGCTCGGGGAACCCGGAAGCCCAAAATCCCTTGACAGAGGGTCGAGCAAAGTTCAGGACCCCGAAAGCCCAGAACCCCATAAGTTTCGTTAATTGAGCACTAGGAAGTTTGTCAATTATTGAGAGTAGGAACCATTTATTAACAGAATCCCATGACAGAGATTCGAGAAGAGGTCAGGAAACCGAAAGCCAAAAATACCATAAGTATTTTAATTACAATTTTATAGAGCATCGAGGACTAGGGGCTGTCAAGAGACGACGATGGGAACAATTTATGTTCCCCGTATCTGTTAATCGACGAAGTTGTGAGGTATGCAATGAACAATTCACTCAGAAGTATTGGGGCTAGAAACTGTCATAAGACAATGACAAAAACCTATTTCCATTACCTGGATCCATTAACTTAAAAGGAGTTTCTCGGAGGTGGCTTAACTAGAGGCCCAAATCTTGTAAGATATTGAAATTGGGTGTCAGGTTGCCCAGAATGTTAGATGATGGTGCACAGGTTGACAAAGAATTTCTATGTTACCTAGGACAACTAGCTCGAAAGTATTTTAATAAAAGCGTCGAGGTTGTGGGCTCATAAGGGAGTGATCAAATGGCAAGGTTTTCCCCATAAAGTATACATGGGCCATCACGGAAGACAAGAAGGGCATAACTATTTTTAATTGAATTTTAAGAATAGTTGGGGATCCAGGGTAGCAGGGATGTGTGGGGGGATGGCACGGGAGGTTAGAATCCCGTAAGGGAATTTTAATTGCATTTCTAAGAGTTCCAAGGACCCAGGGTCACAATATTAAATGGAGATAAAAGGGCCCATAATAGTACTGCGACAATTTCCCTTTGTAATCCTCCCATTGTAACTCGACTAATTCGACTTCCAAGAGTGTGAAGACAATGTCGAAGGAGGACAAATGAACAAAAAAATTTCTACCTCATTCCATGAATGTCAAAGAAGGGGTTGGGTATGTTACAAAGTGGTATCAGAGCATCCAGGTGCAATACTTGGACTAAACGGGCTTAGGTGTTAAAAGTCAGTCTGAACTATTACTTCTTGCTTGCTAATAAACTTGTGCTAATGTGACTTTTCTAGTGGATAGGAGCTCGGTGAGAGCAGGCGTATGATTGTAAATATGTTGTTATTATTAATTATGCACTCATTGAATAATTAAATAATTGTTGCATATGATTTGTGAATGGGATTGCACATTAATAGGGTTGTTTTGTCACAACAAATATCTCCATGGAAAATCCATGAATGCAAGTTCATGATCATGATTTTGTGTTGATTTATTATTTTGAAATGTCTAATGATGTGTATGATTGAAAACACATCAAAAGCAACATAAAATAGAGAAGTTACAATAATGAAGGCTAGAATGGTTGAATACAGTTACGACAAGTCACAACATGGAAGTGATGGGGTTAGAGCTAGTGAAGAAGAGAGGAGAATTGGCCAAGGGGGAAGGAAATACTCCCCAGACTAGATGGACACCTTGAGAAGCCTCAAGGTTTAGGTGAGAAGCTTTAAGGATGATAATGAGAGGCTGGTAAGAGCCCAAGAAAGACAAGTTGAGATCAATGCAGTCATCCTACAAATGCTCTTGGATTGGAAGAGTCAAAGGAAATATGAAAGGAGGGCTAGCCATAGAGATAGGAAAATATTTCATGAATTAGAAGAGAACACCAACATAACAGATATATATTTTTATATTGAGCTAGTACCTGGAGCAACACCAAAAACTAAGCCTCCATATAGGATGAGAACCCCATAGTTGGTTGAGCTAAAACCGTAGCTGAAGGAAATGCTTGACAAGGGTTACATAAGGCCAAGTATGTCCCCTTGGGGAGCATTGATATTATTTTTAAGGGAGAAAGATGAACCCTTATATTATGCATTGATTACCGACAACTAAATAAGGTAACCATCAAGAACATGTACCCACTACCAAGGATTGATGATCTCTTTGACTAGTTAAGAGGAGCAACAATTTTCTCCAAAATTGACTTGAGGTCAGGCTACCATCAAGTAAGAATCAAGGAGGAAGACATTCATAAAAATGATTTCATAACAAGATATGGGTACTATGAATTCGTAGTGGTACCCTTGGGCTTACTAACACCCCTGCGACGTTCATGTGCCTGATGAAAAGAGTGTTGCATCCATACTTGGACAAGTTCGTCAATATGTTTGTTGATGACATATTGGTTTATTAAAAAATGGAAGAATAACATGAAAAGCAACTGGCTACAATGTTACAATTGTTGAGAGAACGTAAGTTCTATGTAAATCTTAGCAAGTGTGACTTCTTCCAGTCATAGATACATTACATAGGGCACATCATCTCTAAGGAAGGTGTATCTGTTGACCCTGAAAAGATCAAGGCCATAAGGGAGTGGCCAACTCCAAAGAATGTGGATGATGTTAGATCATTCATGGGATTGGTAGGATATTACAACATATTTATTCAAAGATTCTCCAAAATAGGCCATCCCATTACAACCTTGCAGAGAAAATGGATGACACAATGTGTATAAATCTTTGAGTAGTTAATACAATTGCTCACCAGTGCACTAGTGCTATGATTCATAGATCTTGACAAGGATTTCATGGTGTGTACAAATGCCTACAAAGAGGGAGTCAATGGAGTATTAATGCAGGAAGGGAAAGTCCTATGTTATGAATCCATAAAGTTAAATAAGCATGAGGAAAATTATGTGACACGTGATTTAGAATTGGCTACTAGCATTCCTGCCTTAAAAATTTGGAGGCACTACCTCCTTGGAAGGAATTTCATGCTCATGTCAGACCATAGTTGGCTCAAATATATGTTTGGGAAAATGAAGTTGAATTCTTGGAAAGCAATATGGTTGGGCTTACTCAATGAATTTGAATTTGAAATTAAGTACATAAAAGGTAAGGAAAACAAGATTGCTGATGCTTTGAGCAAAATGTCCAAGTAAATCACTTGGAAATGATAATTTCATGCACAACAGATATGGAAGAAAGAATCAAAAGAATTGGAAACCAAGATGAAAATTACCAGCAAATGAAAGAAAGCTTATGGCAAAGCGGTGAGGATGAAAGGTATCACCTCACTTAGAACGACCTAATTAGATTCAAAGGTAGAATTCATGTGCCTAAGAGTGATGAAATGAAAAGAATAATAATGAAAGAGTTTCATGTTGATCCTTATTCAAGCCACCCAGGGTATCAAAAGACCCTTACAACCATTAAGAAGTACTATCACTGGTTGAATCTGAAGAAGGAAGTGGCAGATTTCGTAGCAAAATTCATAGAATGCTAAAAGGTAAAGGTTGAATGCAAACATCTAGCATGATTGTTGCAACCTATCCCTATTTTGGAATGGAAGTGGGAGGTAATTTCTATGGATTTAATTCTAGGATTTCCCAAAACATCTAAGAAACATGATGAAATCACGATAGTGGTGGATAACCCAAGCTAGGTAGCTCGTTTTGTGGTAGTCAAATCCACCAATTCCGCTAGTGACATAGCACAAATATTCATAAAGGATATTGTGAGGTTACATGGCATCCCCAAGGAGATTGTGTCAGATACAGATGCTAGGTTCACTTCTAGGTTTTAGGAGGAACTATTTACAGGATTCGGAACAAAATTATCATGTAGTACAACCTATCATCCACAAACAAATGGGTAAACAAAGAGGATCAATCAGATTGTTGAGGACATGTTAAGGATGTATGTGATGCAACATCCCAAGAAATGGGAAGAATATCTTCCACTTGTGGATTTTGAATACAATAATGGACACCAAGAGTCCATAAAGATGAGCCCCTTTGAGGCATAATATGGTAGGAGTTGCAACACTCCTATTAGCTGGAGTGAGCTAGTTAATAGGGTCCATGTAGGACTTGATATGATTAAGGATATGCAACAACAAGTTCAGATCATAAAGAAAAATTTGAAAGTGGCACAGGATAGACAAAAAATCTATGCAGATAAGCATAGAGTACACAAAGAGTTCCATGTTGGAGAAAATGTTTACCTAAGAATTAAACCCAAGAAAATTTTCTTAAGGATGGGGACATTTTTCAAGTTGGCACCACAATATTTTGGGCCGTTTGAAATCCTTAAATGGATTGGACTAGTAGCATATAAGTTGGATTTACCTCCATCACTTAGAGTTCATGATGTTTTCCATGTTTCTTTACTTAAAAGGTATGTAGATGATTATAATCCTGTGATTGATTGGTCTGTGCTACAGGTGGAACTAAAGAGAGAGTTCCAACGAAAACCAATGTGCTTTCTAGACTGGAGCAGTCTCATGCTTTGGAATCAAGCCATAGAACAATTCAAGGTGTAGTGGAAGCACTTTGGGCTAGAGGAGGTCACGTGGGAAATGGATGATGCCATGAAAGTTAATTATCCCTTCTTGTTTGATGGTTAAAACAAGCGTGTATAATTGTAAATATTGTAAAGAGTTGTGGGTATAAAGCTCCATGAAACAATATGTGTTGTATTTTAATTCTGGTGTTACATATGGGTAATCAAACACTGAGGGTGGTGTTCCGTCAAGGGGGAGGGGAATGTGACAACCCCACTGAAGGTCTTCACATAAGCTGCATTGTAAATATATTGTAGATATTATACAATAGTTGAAATCAAAAAAAGGGGACTGAGCCAAGGAACACAGATTCTAGAGCTGGGGAGGAGGATTGTTTGCTTGGGATTTTATGGTTTCTTATGTAGAGAAAGAAACCTGAATTCTAGGACAACCATTAAAGATTTGTTGGTGCATGAATTAATTAATTGGGCCTTGAAATTAAATGGGCTATAAGAGAGAGTTCGCAGGCCCATGTTTCTTGAGAAAAAACCAAAATAAAAGAGGATAGAGGATTATGAATGGGCTAAAAAACTTCCGGGAAACAAGGAAGTTACAGTAGATACAAGCGTAGGAAACAAACACAAAAAAGGAAGGGAGAATCCCTGGGAAAAAAAAAAGTCTGCATGGGGGATTCATTTGAAGGAATTAAAAGGAAGAAAGGGAGGAGACACCCATTCGAGAATATTGAGCCTAGAGGAAATGGGGGGGAGACTGAATCAAGCATCCAACAAGATATTTTAGCAGGTAGCACACAAGAGAAGAGAAGGTGATTGATTCACTATCCCTTGAGGTTGTGGGTTGAGTTGCTAATCTCTAGAGCCATGTAACAACTTAGGGTATCTGGAGGTTGTGGGTTGAGACAAAGGTATTTGGAGTGTTGTAACAACTTGGGTCCCTAGAGGCTATGGGTTGGGATTGAATCTGTGGAGCCCTGTAACAACTTGGGTCCCTGGGAGGCTATGGTTTGAGACAAAGGTATTTGGAGCCCTGTAACAACTTGGGTCCCTTGAGGCTGTGGGTTGGGATGGAATCTATGGAGCCTTGTAAGAACTTGGGTCCCCTGGAGGCTCTGGGTTAAGATAGCAGGCTCTGGAGCCCTGTAACAACTTAGGAAGAGGCCATCCTGAATCAGAAGCATAGGAGGAGTTAAATGAAGACTTGTGGTTACTTCCCTTTTGGTACAATGGATTATGGAATCCCTAGAAGGGGGTGAATCACGATGTGTGCACTTAGGGTGAGGTGGGGCACCTTTAGACTCCCTGTGTTGACAAAGAAAGTAGCAGCCAATTGGTGGGATTGAGGAAGGAGGTCCTCTGGAGTCCATATTTCAGTTGGCAACTGGTTTGTTAGTACCTGAAGCAAGCCTCCCCCCTTAGACTTTGGAATTTGGCCCGGGGGTGACAACTGCAAGTCATTAGAGAACTTTTGAGGTCTAAAATGGGCTTCCTAAGAAAAATGTACAACCAAAATAAAATTAAGAATCAATAGGATTCAAGATGATGATGTTAACCATGGGGGATGATTCACCATTTTTGGGGTAAAAATGTAAAATGATTAAAAATTAATAAAATAATAAAACTACTTTTTCAACTTATCTTCCTAAGGTTTTACTCAAATTTCGAGTGAGAGTACTCATTAGATGCAAAATTTAATTCCTCATCTAGGGAATACCCCTGTTACATACTTTTGATGGACCTTGCTACACGAAAAATGAAAAATATATGAAAAATCATGAGTGCAATCATGTTTTTCATGTGTTTCTCATTTTTTCGTGTAGCAGGGTCCATCAAAAGTATGCAACATGGGAACTCCTTGGATGAGGAATCAAATTATGCATCCAACGAGTGTTCCCACTTGAAATTTGAGTAAACCCATAGGGAGATAAGTTGAAATACAAGATGAAAAAGTAGTTTTTCTTTTTCCCCTCTAAAATTTGATGATGTAACCTAATCTTATTTTATTATTTCCACTATTATTTTATAATTTCCTTAGGAGGCCCATTTTAGACCTCAAAATTTCCCTAATGAAAAGTGGCTACAACTGTCTATAGTTGGGTGGAGGTTCCTTGTCCTAGACTCAGTTGCCCTATAAGTTCAAAGATAAGTATCTGTTTATGCATGTTACCTTTTAACGGAACATGATGCATTGTTGTTGGTAATGGTTTTTTATTAAGGGACTGCATCTGTGATGTTAATGCTTGCATATGTGGTGCATCTCTATGGGGATATGTCACTGATATATGTGTTGAATCTGAATGCAAAATGTTGTGTGATAATTTGCTGATGGTAGACGCAAAGCATCTGATACCTAAATGTGCAAATTAACTGCATGATAATCAAGGCTATGCTATCTCATTGAGTTGGACATTACAATGAATAAATGCTTAATTGTATTGAAAGTAGTAAATAAGTTAGAAATTGAGGAACATAAGGCCCTGACGAAGGCCGTAACAAAAGTTTGACTAAAAACTTGAAACAGTGGGCTCAAAGACTGACTTTATTAATGTGAAACAGTTACATGGAAGACCCTCTGCTTAGCAGGGTCTGTATTTGCTTACAATCATTGTTACCAAGTTACAAGTTGTTGTGTTGCATGGCAAGCAACACATTACAATTGAGGGAGGTTTCCTTTGGGGCCATTTTAACCCATCAACTTTACCTAAATGGCCTTCAACCTTGTATTCTCAGCAAGTTGGATATCTGTTGTTGGCGTCTTTGTGTTGCTAGTGAGGCACCAGAAGGCTCTATGTGGCATCATAGAGCTTCTTACAGGCTCGACATGGATTCAGGTACTATTGGCATGTGGTAGGAGAGGTGGGAACCTCTCAAGAGCCCGCACTAAGCCTGTGGTAGGTAATAGGTGCAGGAGTGCCTATGTTGCCATACGTGGAATTGCCTATCTGAGGGCAGGGAAGACCGAGAGGCTAAGATCTGATTGGAGAATCTACCGTCCAAGTTCAAGAGGGGTAGCATCATGGAATGCCTTAGATAGCCATTGACATAGTTACGAATCCTTGATGTGGATCCAATATTATGAGAAAAATCCATAGTCAAGAAGATTGACTCGAGGAAGCTTGGGCAAAGATTGTCTTTGGGGCGATCACAAAGATCCCCTTCAGACACTTCACATATGGCCGGTTGGAGATCCCTTAGCTAAGCCATGGTAGGGATTGAGAGGAAGGACTCATTGCAGCGTAGAGGAGAAAAGCCTTGAACTTATAAGGAAGGATTGGATATCCTTATCCCTTTGCAGATCAAAACCATAACCGAGAAGGTTTTCTGTTGGGGTGGTCGAATCTCCCCTTACGCGATTAGCTGTGAGTGAGATGACGTGGCCGGAAAGCTCGGGGAACTCGAAAGCCCAGAATCCCGTAAGTTATTTTAATTGAGCACCGGTAAGTTTTACAAGTGTTGGAGAAGGAACTGATTATTGATAGAATCCTGTGATTAAGATTCGAGCAAAGGTTGGGAGCCGAAAGCCTGAAATACCATATGTTGTCTCAATTGAGCACTTGGTAGTCCATTAATTTTTGAGAGTATGAACTGTTTATTGACAGAATCCTGTGATGGATATTCAAGCAGAGGTCGGGAACCTGCAAGCCCAGAATTTCGTAAGTATTTTATTTGAAATTTTATAGAGCGTTGGGGACTAAGGATCGTCAAGAGACAATGATGAGAAAACTTTTTGTTCCCCAGATCTGTTGACCGACGGAGTTGTGGGGCCACAACAAAAAATTATCCTGGAAGTATTGGGGCCACAGAATGTCAAAATACAGTGACAAAAACTTCTTTCCATTACCTAGATTCGGCAGCCCGGAAGGAGTTGCTCGTGGGTGGATTAGCTGGAGACCCGGTAAGCTCAGAGGGCCCAGATCCCATAAGATATTGAAATTGAGTACTGAGTTTCCTAGAATGTTAGTTGATGACACGTGGGTTGACAACGAATTTCTCTATTACCCGGGATAGTTAGTCAGGAAGTATTTTAATAAAAGCGTCGATGTTGTGGGGCTCGCAAGGGAGTAGTCATGTGGTGAGGTTTTCCTCGTAAAGTATACATGGGCCATCCTGGAAGACAGGAATCCTGTAACTATTTTTAATTGAATTTTAAGAATAGTCGGGGATCCGGGTAGCAAGCATGAGTGGTGGGATAGCCTGGGAGGTCGGAATCTCGTAAGGGAATTTTAATTTCATTTATAAGAGTTCCGGGGACCCAAGGTCACGAGATTAAATAGAGATAAAAGGGCCTAAAATGGTACTACGATAATTTCCCTTTGTAATCCTCCCACTATAACTCGACCAATTCAACTGCTAGGAGTGTGAAGACAACATCAAAGAAAGACAACTGAACAAAAATAATTCTACCCCATTTCTCGAATGTCAAGGAAGGGGCTGGGTATGTTATAGTCGAAGTCACACACACTTTGCCCATTGTACTTGGGGAATGTATGTAAACTGGAATTATGATGCCTATTTATTATTTTCCAAGCCTTTCTTAGTTTTATCGATGGGTTGGTATGCACCACACTTTTTTTCATCTCTAAACTCATTATGTTCATCCCTTGTTTCATCTTCTAGACATAGAAAAATTTTGGTTGCACATGTGAACCCATTAAGGCAAGGAGCAAAAGAGTGAACCCATTAAGACAAGGAGCAAAAGAGTGAACCCTTAAGCCTTGAACATGAATCCTTCATTGTTGGGAAGTTCACCTTACACCCTCCAAAAGCGCATGGCACAATTCTACACATCCTTCCCCTTCTTTTCCCTAAAGAATCAAGTCTTCCTTTGAGTGCACTCCTTTGACTCGAAAAATTGTGCCCTCCTTGAGCGCTTGTGCAGACTCCGAAGCCATGAAGCCTCACCCTTCAACCTTTAGCAATGTACCATATTCCCTTCTTGCTCTCTTGAGCACCAAAGTGCACCCCAAAGCCTTAAAGCCTCATCCTCCAGCCTTTAGCAATGCACCTTCCACCCTCCTTGTCTCCCTTGAGTGCACAACGCACTTGGGAAGCCTAAGTTCCTTTCTTTCATCCTTTAGATCTATGCCCTCACTTCAGTTTCTCTCTCTCTCTTCTCGAGCTCCTGAGGATATCTCAAAGCCTTGAAGCTCCAACTGTTCTGCCTTTCACAGTGTGTCCTTGCGCCCATAAGTTTCCTTGTCCTCTCTAAATGCACTGTTAAGTCATGAACATAAATTTGCATGAAACATGCTAGGATAGAAGATTTTTCAAGTTGATGTTTTCTTGCCATGAGTGATTTCAGTCACAGGTACCCTGAAAACAACATGGCAAGGATGCATGAAGATATTAGGCAAAGAGAGAAATCAAAGGAAGCATTCAGGAACAAAGAACACTGTAATCTTGATGATCAAAGCAGCCCTAAGGACTCCATGGGATCAAAGACCCTTTGCAGGGTGAAGACATCAACGACCAAAAGCTGCATGCAAAAGCAAAGATGCAACTCACAACCATGTCACTTACTGAAGAAATTCCATGTCATCAGTAATAGTGACTTATCATGTCCTCATGATCCGGATTTAAACAGGAACGAAATAAAATACAGAGATAACCATATACACAAAGATGCAGCGGAAATAATACTTCATTTCATTAATGGAAAATACTGAAATATGCTTACAACCGGAAATAGAAATAAACAAGCTAGGGCTATGGTAGCTTATCTCTGAGAAGAGATGTGTGGCTACATGCCTCTGAACTGTCTTACAATGAGGCTCGAAGGCCTATTTATTGTTGAGAAACAATGGAAAAACCTTCACATTCCAAAACCTAAACCTAGAAGATGAAACGCCAAACTATGGGCCCCGTTTGGGTAAATTGGTACCCTCGTTTGGGTAATTTGGTACATCAACTTCCCGGGGTCGTAACTTTGGCATACGATCTCTGTTTTACGCGCATGATAGCCCGTTGGAAAGATCTCTCTAAGGACTACGACGGGAAAGACGATTTTTTATCTAAAAAATCACGAAGCAAGATTCCCCAAAAAAAAAACGTCGTTTAGGGCCTCAAAACGGCTCCGGAAGTTCAGGACCCGAAAAACTGCTAAAAATAGTAAACTGCGCTATAATTAAGGAAACTGAAAATGTTGAGGTG